>NNCF01129005.1:195657-216015 GCA_002313205.1 Laupala kohalensis
ACTGGGGAATTTCAGGGTGCCGGATGCCCTTCCTGTCGCACCTCCCCGGGGGCGTGTGATTAATGAATGATATGGGGGTGAATGATGATCGGACCGGGTTTGAACCCGCGTCCCCAGAGGTAGAAGGCGGGTCGCCCCATGCGATATACTCACATTTATATTGTGTGTTTTAGTGTATTCTCTGCGCCTTTGATTTTCTAAAAGACCTATGTTATTCCCTGGTCTGTGATCTGCGTGAACTCTTTTGACTCATTTCCGGAATGTTAGACCGTACTTCTTGGCAGCAATTACCTGATGGTCCACAGTGGAAGTCAAAACTAAGGTCTTTTCATTTAAGAATTCACCGAACTTAAGCTGAGCCCACAGATATTAAATCAATGCTTTTCAATACTTTTAAATTCAAAAGTTTTGCCATTCCTATGATGTGCGTAAGTTTGTCAGTGATCTTAGCGAGACAGTCCGAATGCACGCGCTTCCAGTGACCTCACTATCGTCAAAAGCAAGCAGAGATTCATCCCACCTCCGCATCCCCTCTCCCTCCATCGATCAACAGACGGCGTCAATGGGTCTCGGGATTTATTGCTGGAAGGTCCAAAGCGTCCACAACTCATAGAGAATCACTTCTGGCTAATGGATTGATTGGAAATCACTTCGAAGACGCAGAACTGGGCCGCCTTGGAAGAGAGAAGAACAGGAACTATTGTACTGGAGAAATGGGAAAGAAAAAATCTGGAGTGTACCCCACTCAACTTTCCAACTAAAATTCATGCCAAAAAAGCCAACGGAACAAAAACCCTTATTGCAATAAAACAATGGGAAAACAAAAAAAAATCTTCCAGAAACGATTTGATAATATAAAATAATTAACAAACACGTACAACAACTAAAAGATAAATAACTTTAAACATATTTATCATCACAACATTACACAGTACATTCCTAAACAACATATCTGCAAAATAAAGTACAGTATTATCTCCCAAATTAAACTTTTTGCAATTGCCTTATAGGTTGGTCGAAAAAAAGGCGTCAAAAAGATACAATACATACACATACTACATTATAAATCATTTAAAATAGGTTTACCTGAAGCCAATTCGTAAAGATCCGAAGAGATCTCAAAACGTTTTTCCAAGTGATGACAATACTTCCCTTACAGATTCTGTATAATTGGAAAGTAAAAAAGGTGATATTCTAGAATGATAAGTTACTTCCCGAACGAGGGAACACGAAACCTCAACCTCATTTTTATAAACAATCAATATCTTCCCCATAAGTATCAATTTTCTTAAGAAGTGGGGAAACGGCAAGATGATCATTGTACCCAGTCTTGTATTTTTCTCTCTTTCTATTCCTATTTTCTAAGCCGAATGGTCGTGATCAGTATATATATATATATATATATATATATATATATATATATATATATATATATATATATATATATATATATATATATATATGNCTCCGCTCACACGAAAAACAATATCATATTGTCCAATTTATAAATGCTGTCTTACAATTACATGAATTAGGAAAGTTACTATGCCCCCAAAACACACTTTTTATTTTAAAACTAGAAAACAGGGAGTATACGGAGATTGAGTCTCCGGGAACAACGATGGAAAAGATACAGGACAAGACAAAGATGTACCCCTACTTGACCTACTTGTGATAACGCAGAGTTTGATAACGTAAAATGATACCTTTTAAGTTTTGAAATAAAATTATCGTTCTCTCTCGGTTCATATACGATGTTCTCACGTGGGCTTTGAAATTAGTCTACATTGGTCAGTACTCGACTACCGTAACTTTGACAACAAATGAATTTGTTTTGTTGATCTCGTCCATGACAAGAGTCAGATTATTCATACGAGAATCATTCTACAACCCAATACCGAACTGTGAGTCGTAGCTTGAAAATTTTCTACTTAACACAAAAGACCAACCTAATACTGTCAGTTTACGTTAATATAGAGAAAAATTCACACAATACAATATTGATGTTTTCTTAACCATGTTCAGCAACTCTGTTCTGTTAATTTTAAAACATTTAATGTACATACTAAGTAATTTAGAAAATTGATCTTAGATGTCTAGAAAATAAATTTTTAATGGGATCTGGTAGGTGGAAATTGGTGAATGACGCGAGAAAATAGTCTTTACAAATATCTTTACAAACCTTTAGAATTACGAAAAATTGATGATGATGATGATGATAATAATAAAAATAAGAAGAAAGGATAGAATGAATGCGTACCTGAACGATATCTCCGTGAATCTCGTTCTCTTCATCGATGGTCGCCTGCTCATCTGTAGAGTCGACGGAGCCCAATAGGAACAGAACCCTCATGCGTGTGTCCGATCCCCGCACTTTAGCCCCTGCAAACACAGACGCTACACGTCATTACCCTTGTAACCACTCACTCGCTCTCAAACCAACATGTTTGCGAGTAGCGTTGAAACAAATTAAAACAACATTTTAAGATCAATTCTCAGTCACCTTCTTCCAACTAACATGCAAAACATTAACACTCGTGGTTTCTGTCGATATTTTGTGGAATTCGTAATCCATAGTTCCAAACAAATGAAACAATTTTTCATTTTTTTATTTATTTATTTCGTCTCGGTCTTTACCACCTTGCCTGTTTACATAGTCATACCAAGGCTCTTTTCAACAATGGTTAGTCTTCAATATTAAATATTATCCATAATTAAATATTATTTTCTGGAAGCTGTTCCCATCTTCCGTGTTCCACAGTAACAATGAAAAAATAACAAAATAAACACGCAAGAAACCAAAACACGATATATAATTTAAAACAATGTATTTCCAAAATTTGTCTATGATCTCAAATAAACAAATTTTTAGGTTTTGGATGATTATTTCCTTTTTTCCGTAAACGATGGATGCCAAAGTTATTTTATATGTTGAACAACATTTATCTGTACTTAGAGGAATACAATACAATCTCTCTTAAAAAAAACCTGACTTATGCGGATTTTTATTTTAAAATACAATTTTTGTTTACAATTAGTTCTTTCACGTAGCTTGAAATGATGTAGTTGGCATGTGACCTATATTGCGAATAAGTTGATAATACTTCTTACAACACACAGTACTATGGAGAAAGTGTCCTCTCTCCAGTTGTTTCCCCCTCATTTCCCGTATCAAGATTAATCGGATTTCGACAATCCGGATCACCTCTATTTCCATTAACCGGGACAAAAAAGGTATTGACGTTCTAGCAAATACGTAAATGTATCTTGTCCAAAACAGTATATTCTCACTTGCCAGACATTTTAAAGTACGCCTCGAGGCAGAAATGTGGCCGAATATAAACACACATGAGATATGCAACAGTTACAACAAAACATGAATTAACAGAAAATATAAATGTACACAAAAAAGTCGAGATTTAATTTATTCCACACCCTCAAAAAATTTTTAAAGTAAAAATCTTTGATTTTAGTAGTTTTTTATGCAATCTCAAATATTTAGTTAATAATATTCCCATTTATTGTCCCTAAATTTTGGACGAGGGGAATAAATACGGCCAGTCAATACGAACGTTCCCCTTACAATAACAAAATTTGAAATCACGCTTGTGTTTACAAAATTGCAATTACTATTTACTTAAAACAGGTATGACTAACAAAACCAGAAATATTAATTAGGCTATTATGATAAAACATAATGTGTACTACTTTCCTATCATAAGTAAATCCCCTAAATCACCAGATATGTAAATTCCCGTAAGTCTTGAAAAATCTGATGACACATTTATGCCATGTTTCCTTAAGACAATTCCCACTGGCACATCACATTGATATAATTTTCAAATTAATACTTAAAGAGCAAAGAAGCACGGTTAGCGTTCTGAAACTACCATCGTCGTAATATGAAAAGTAAGAAAATAATTGAATCGACGTCTCGGAGACAATAGAAGCAATTAAGACCCGACCCATGACTGTGTCTTGTTTCTTCCTTGGTAATTTTTCTTAGAAAGAATCATCAGTTGACAAAAATATATTTGGTCTTTCAAGAGGCAAGAAAAGTATTCTTTACTCAATATTCCAGACAGCACAAAATGTAAAAGAAATAAAAGACTACGCTAAATTGAATTTTATTGGACTTCAATGTGAAACCGAATGAATTTTATGCTCTCACAGTGAAAAGCGTCAGAACATTCGTAATATAAATTTGCACAAATTTACCGCGAACCAAACGTTTGATTCTTCTATAATTCGGAAACGCGAACGAACGAAACGTCGGTTACATCGCTCAGCGAGCATTAGGGCAACCACCAATTGCTTTAATGTCTAAATGTACTCCGCCGCAAAAACCACATGCAAGCGAACGCCCACACACTCCGCAGCAGAGGCGCACCAATGCTGACCCCCGCTGCCACGAGGACAGGTTTTTAAATATTATCTTACAACAAAATATAATTGAGACGAGCAATTATGGGAATATAGTTCATATAATTTGTTTATTTGAAAATAATAATTAGAATATAATCAGCAGATGCACTCGTGTTTCACAATTTTTGTACAACCATTCTTTCTCAATCCCAATTGATATACTCAGGAGGTCGTTACTTTATTCATATTTGGCGTTGCGCATGTATTTCACAGGGTCATTATTTCGAAAAAATTTAAATACCGCCATTCTGAAGCCAATGCGCTATTAGAAATACTCATGCAAACTGCAACGCAATACAGTAATGTCACTGTATTACTTATCGTTATTTCTTGTCTATCAGCATTTAAGATGACACTGTATGTGAAGAATTATATACAGAGATCTTCTATCACAATTACTTGCGTCATAATTACTATCAATATTTATATCGATACTGGCTCCGTAAAGGCTAAGAAAACTAATACTAATTCGTTAATTTATTAAACTTATTCGTATCACGAACATGTCATCCACACAGGACTATGCACTGGACCAAGGAATTCCATAAGACTCCATATTTTCCTCAAGACATTGAGGACTTATTTTCCTGTAGACGTTGAGTCTCCTACGGTGGCTCGGGTACTAGAGTGCCTGCTCGTCACCCAGACACTCCGGGTTCAATTCCAGGTGGGGCCAGAAAAAAATGTAGCTTTTCACTTCAATGTCCAAGTTTATATAAAGCTGTGACTACTGAAAAGCGAAATATCCATTTCCTACTACTCCTAGCATCTCTAACTCTATTACCAGGCGTATCTATAGGGGGGGGGGGCGAAGGGGGCTGTAACCCCCCACTATTGGACCTGAACTCTTAGAGATAAAATTGAAGTTCATGAATGGCATACTTTGTAAAAGTGTTACCAGATTAATAAGTGTTGTTCGTTATAATTGTTATCGTTATTAACAATACTAGATTCATAAAATTATTAATTTTATTAATTTGATATTATTCATGTCATATTAATATCTTTAATAAATAATTTTTATTGTTATTAATAATATCATATTGTTAATTGTTATTTATTTATTTGATGCATTTTCTTTAAAGGTAATATTTATAAAATTTATGTTGTAAAATCATAATTCTTAAACAAAAATGCTCCCCGGTTAGCGGTGTAGATCCGCCGCTATTACTATTACTAACTACTCCCACCAACACCTCCACGTGGGTCAAGTGGCTCACCTCCTAACAACAGCTCTACCACCCACCTCCCCACATTATATCGCCCCATGTATAGCCTTCAATAGCACGCTACATTTCTCATTTACAAACACTACAAAATAAAAAATAAAGACGTCGCGTACTTTGTTTGAAAATGATAAAATTACGAAACCTCTTTTGAGCAATAATATAATAGATCATATACCTTTACCACCTTAACAGCCCCTAGTCCAAAGCCCCATCCCCGATGAGCACATACCTCCGTGCTGCTGCTGGGGACTCGCGTGGATGGCCGTCGACGCCCACGTGTCGCGGATGGCCGTGCGTTTGAGCGCGTTGGCCGGAGCGCTGTGCACCAACACGAGCAGCAGCGGGGCGTCGCCACCCGCCGCGCCGCACGCGCGCTCCGCCGACGGCCCCGTCTCGCGGAAGGCGAAGGGCCGCACGTCGATCAGCGCATCGCGATCTCCAGACGGCAGCAGGTGCAACGGGTACGGTGGTGGCAGCGACGACGCGTTGCCCGGGAGCAACAGCAGGTACGATGGCGCAGGCAGTCCTCCTGCGGGAAGAAGCACGGTTTAAGGTGGATCCAGCATTCCAGCAGCGGTGAAATCACGATAAGTACTCTAATAGATGACGATTTCAGCTATTTTAGTGATTTATTTGTACCTATCTAATATTACTACAAAATAAAATACAGCAACTTAAAGACACGTAACAAATAACAAAAATATACTCTTAAAGAAATAGTTATATACATACACACGTGAATGACTATCGGAAATAATAATAAGGGAAAACTATTTTTGTATTGCAATTGATCAGAAATAAATAATATTTACGCCAACATTTCGACCATTTATTTCATAATTTTCTTTTATTCCTGGCCAAATTGTAAGGATCGTATTCCCATTTAACATACGCATAAATAAAATGAGTTTTTAAAACTATACGGGGATTTCATGTACAGACAGTCAGATTAACACCCTCAAAACGTTACAAGAAATGCAAACATTACGATGTAATCGAATACTTTCCTGTTAGTGACTGGGACTCACTATTTTATTCTGTAAAAAAATACTTTTTAAGACAGAAAAAATATTTTTTGAACAAATATTTTCAAAACTACATATCTTCATACGGGTGAAGTGGAAATGTTGAACGGGCCTACGCTGCTGTTTAAGTATGCTAATGAGTGACGTGATTGGGATATCATCACCTTACCTTTGTTGGGTCGAACTAATTTTATAAATTATGTAAGTAAGCATCAATGTCCTTGATTTATTTTCAAGCGCTTCTGTAAAACCTTAAGTATACTTAAGTATCTGTTACATTGACACCTATACCACGGCACCTACACAAGATTTGCACTATTAGTGTCCATTATAGAACCATTCTTTAGCCATAAATCATAACAGAAAATTTAGATCAAGGAAATCAACTAAATCTTCGCTAGAAATTTGAAAAGATGTATTTGAAAGTGAAATTCACCGAACGACTGAAGAACATCGAACATAAAAAAAGAGTAATCAATGTAATAACGATCTTTTTCAATTCTCCGATTCCGATACTCAAATCCTGGAGGAAATACACTCAATATTCCTCAAATAATACCACTTGAATAAAAAAAGAAGTTATAGCAAATAAAATTTGTTCATTCGTTTCAAGTGAATATCAGATTTAAATAATAAAGAATATCTAGAAATACTTAATCGCCCGTTTTACCAGCTTTGACCTTTAATGGAAATAGGTCGTGAATGTTAGAGCAAGAGATTTTTGGAGTTGGTGTTGGCAAGTGTGGAGTTCACCGCATTCGAACATTGGGTCATCGCTTGTTCCCAAACTGCTTCAGTATACGAATTTCACTAATTTTTCAAAATCTCTAAAATATGAGATAGTACAAACCGAATACATTGTTTGAAATAAATCGCTCCTCGTCATCCAACTTAGTAAACACTGCATAAGAACGATTTTTACTAACATACGTTTCATGAAACGCTTTCTTATTAATTAGTAGAAGAATGGCGAGTTCACTTTGTCTGGCTCACTGGCTAAAATATAGGTAAAAAATTTCAATACGAGTGATTCTTTCGACAAGAATTACTCATCTAAATTATTTTCTCAAAAATGTCAATTTTATTTCTTTGCGGAAGTAGAGGTATTAAACATTTCTTGTGCTATGGCCTTACACTTCGTACATCAGACGAAAGAAGATCCGATCAAAGAAACAAAGGGAATTTGCGGAAGTGTGTTCCGGAACAAATAACAAAGCGGCCAATCGATGAACGTTTCCCGGAAATGCGGTTACTAGACTGTATTGTTTGCTTGAAGGCAAACAAAATATCACATAGAACGAGAAAGAAGACGAGAGCATTGCTTAGTTCCTTTTCAGCGATTCAACGAATTTTATCAGATATCTATAGAATGAACATGCTTTCTTTAAAAATATTCATTTTCATGAACAAACAGAACTTTTGAAAATAATTCGTGCACACAGTTATAAAAAAATACGGAGGGTTTAAAAAAGTTCAATTGCTATTCATGGCAAAACTTAAAACTTTATAATGTGGTGACAGAAGATTATGTACAAATAAAATATGATACATTATACCTTTCTTGTGATATTAGTCTCACACATCCTCATCCTTACTTGAGTTTACTTACTTTAGTAGATCGTGCCCTTATCTGTTTGTGGAAATGCGACGTCGAAATTACCGACATAATCCCAATGAAATTTAGCGGAGACGAAGCTTGAAACACAGATGTTCACAGGACATCATAAATCGTCGTATTTTTGTACATTTCATATGCTGTACATTAATTTTTATTATTGGAGGCTTTGTCCTGATAGATTCTCGCCATTAAACTATTTCATGCACTTTTAATTATTCCTTCTTTTCATACATATGGTAGTCAAATTGGTCATATATTTGGCAAAATAAACATGTTTAGGTAATTTAATGTAATGCTCCCTTTCTTGTTCTTTAGTCCTAATTCGTAGTTGCTTAGGAGGTAAAACTATTAGCTGAACCTCGAGGTACCCTTTCTCTCTTGGGGGTTGTAAATTCTCACACCATGCCAAACTGGCACAATACCACTCACATGGGTCCAAAACTAAGTTTATGGGGCTCTTAATCACAGTAACAAACAATTAAGTCATGAACAATGAATACATTTTATTATTCAGCTTATTTCAAGGGTAAAGTTACACCTCCTTTCTTGGGAGAACCCGCAAAATAGAAAACGCAAAATATTTATTTTTTGAAAAGAAATAGATGGGAACAAATTTTAACTCACAACTTCCGAGTACCTACTCGTGGAGGAGTGTTTGCATCGGCCGGGTGAAAATTGCGACGGACCGGGACTCGAACACGGGACCTCCTGCTATGGCCGCAGGTGTGCTATCCATTGCACATTTTTCACAATTTTCACCTGGCCGTTGACGATGCAAACACTTCTCCACGAGTAGGTACTCGGAAGTTGTGAGTTAAAAATCGGCATCCGACGCGTCGGTACGCGGAAACCGGATTGAAGTGCTACCAACATTGTAGCCGCCTGTGGTCACTTATCCCCTGAAGGGGGATGTGACCCAGGATCACCGGAACAGGTCGGGTGGAAGTTGCGTGAGTCGAGGCGGATTGTGCAATAGACAGCACACCTGCGACAATAGCAGAAGGTCACGGGTTCGAGTCCCGGTCCGTCGCAATTTTCACCTGGCCGTTGACGACGCAGATGGAAAAAATGTTCAATACTTGCTCCATCAATTCCACTGAAGTTAAATTCACGAAGCCTATAATGCATTCTACGCTCGATATTAGTATTATTTAATACACACACAAGAAAGACATTTCGATCAGCGCGTGGCGCGCCACTCCTTCAGTGAACCACGTGTGTCATAATGGAAGAAAAGTCGAGGAAGATAACGTAACCTCTTCGATTCTCTCCCAATGGAACACCTATTCGTGCCGGTTTATTTCTTCGACTCCCTACGAAACTTTATAAATCTTTATTGAACTCATTTATTTCTCGGTCGTCGCATGCAAGTGTACTAGGAGAAACGACGCATCAAAGGAACTATCATAGTTGCGAAGGGTAGTTCAATTGTCATTCCTCGATGGACGCTACATTTCGCGTCATCGCCAAACTCATTCACACGTAAGATATTTCGCAAGTGGGTAATGTACCATCGACTTATACATAAACTTATTTTCTTAATTGGTGGGTTATGTATATATCGTGCCGAGGTAATTTTTCACCTGATTTAATTAAAATTAATTTCAACAAAACACTTCCTTCGAATAATAAATATGCTTGATTGTAACAGCGTCTATTAATATCATTTTGCGGTGCTCATTTCGAGTGTTTAAGGCGCGTCGCATCGTTAAAATAAACGTTGACAAAATCAATATCTGCAGTACATGTTTCATGGATGTTTGTTTAATGAATCTTTTCAAAGTACACAAGTCTTCCACGAATTGTAGTAGTGTGTTCAATAAGAATGTTTGTGACATGGCAACATTTTTGTGTAAGGAAAGTTGCCTTGTAGATTTTTTTTTTCAACATTGTAAAAAGGTTTCTCATCTACTAAGATGACTTTATTTTTAAGCGCAATGGCTTCCACGAAGTTGATAAAGCTTTTCGTGATATTAAAATGAAACACAGCTAGGTATCCTTTTACCATTTCTAAGTTTTGTTACTCAGTAAAATTCATGATTTAATTAGATGTAACTCCTGCATCGGTGTAAAGTACGAGTCGTACGGATTTGAAAAAGATCAAAACTATATAGACCTTGATTTGAAAAAGATCAAAACTATATAGAATTGAACAAATAAAATTGAATATTTTATTATATAAATACACTTACTTAAATAAAAAATATAATAATGTAAGTTTATTAAGCTACTTCAAGTAAAACTCTTCAAAAGTTATTCAAAAAAAAAAGAAAAGGAAATTAAACATAATTCTATAAATTTTAATCGGATATGACAAGAACCTCGTTCCATTACAGTTCACGCATTTTTAGTACAACCGGAAAAGATGATAGTAAATCAACTAAAACTGCAACCACTCCCATCCCCACTTGTTAATTCGGACTGGGTTCTCTTAAACATATACATAAATATTGGAGAGAGAAAATTATGTGTCCTGGACAGGAATCGAAGTTCTGTCAAAAAGTTTTGCGAGTCGAATACATGTTTCTTCCACAGGTATGATTCTGAGGAATTTCTCAATAGTTATCATACACAGAATTCCGGGTTGTGTCCAGTAGGATCACCCATCTTTGTCTAGTACAATTACGCAAAAAAAGTCAGGCATTGGACGATGTGTTATTCCAATTTTTTTTCACGTATAGGCAATAACAAGTGGTTCATGTCAAATCAGTCACGTGAGACTCGCATGCATGGTCGCAAATGCAGAATCCATATCAGTTTGGAATGCCACGCGCGAGTGTACGCCATCACACAGCTGCTTAGACACAATGCACGCCGCATCGCACATGCATACAAGCGTCGTCGGTCGGCCATGTTGTGGTACATATTGTCTCGCAGCTGCTCGCATATGCATGGGATGCGCGCACAAGATACGGAAGCAGGTGACGGGCGCTACTGCTCCAAGACGACAAACCCGAGAGAGCGCGAGGTAGCCATTAAATCGGAGAGCAGCAGATCATACACATTAATATGCAAATGCCCCAGAAAATTTGCGTTTCTGTTCGCTGTCGTCACATAAAGTGAAAAAAATAAACTTGAAATGGATGTTTCTCGACTACTTGAACCCTAACAAATGACAGCTCTGACGCGTCTGACCATGCTGGTATAAATAATATTCGTAGGGAACTGTAGGTGAGGTACGTGACGCTTCATTGCACATTGTCATATACTCATAACTGTTCTGATGCCCTGTTTACATTGTGTAATGCTAAATATTAAACCGAAAGAAACTTAACTAGCAATTGGGGGAAAGTAGCATGTGCCATATTATCCAGGTAAATAAAATAGTCTTGCTAAATAAAAGTAATCGTTCATATTATCGAACAAAATGATAGTTTCGTTTAATTTACACGGGTTTAGCTAGTATACATCAATCTGCAAATGTCCCAGAAAATTTGCGTTCAGTTTCTGCGAAACCGAATGAAGCAAATCACACAAATAAAGTATCTTACTTTAGAGCATTAAAATATGTGTTGATGATTTCTTGATTCCTGGCGCGTCAGGCCATGCTGGTAATTTGTGGTAGTGCCTTTCTTTACTTTGTGTGCCTTTGAGTCGAACGGTTCTACCAAGCTGGTTTCGTGAACGTAACTAATGAAGAACGAAATGAAAACGTTATTGGTTTGAGAATCTTTCATTGCGAGTCTATAGATTCAATTTAAATTTAAATTTAATTATTCATTGTTTTTTATTATACTCTATTCATAACTGTTCTGTTTACGTCGTTAATGCTAGTATAAACAGAGGGAATCTTCCCTACAACAAGCAGATACGGGGAAAGAAATGTCTATCAAATTATTCAGGACAATGAATGAGGATTTCTAAAGAAAAGAGAACGTGTATATCGTCATACAGAATATTATTTACATTCAATTTTCCGTGCGATTTAGTCGTATGGATTTAGTTACCGGGTTTTTACAAACACGTGCCCGGAATATTTGCGGATATTGTCATTAATTCAAAAATGTGCTAATTAATCTGCGTGTTTTGAGAAAGCTACTCGCGAGAATGTAGTTTCCATATTTGATGTTTCCCGAACACCGCACGTGGTTTGTATCATCAGGAACTGATTTTCATTGAAATTATTTCTTATTCAACAATGTACCTTCACAGTAAAACCATCAGAGACCGGACAATATTTTTCATATTTCAATAATCTTTAGCATCTTAAAACTTACTACCAACATCTTTCATATCAACAGCGAAATTTCGTCCACTCAAAAATTATATGTATACAAAATTCACGTATTACAAAGACCATTATCTCATAGTATGTTTCGCCAAATAGTCAGTAACATAATACCAAGTTTGGTCGAAATTACTTCAGGTTTTTCAGAGTAATGGTGGAACCTAAATACAAACATGCCAACATTTATAATCGTTTGGCTGTATCGAACAAATCAGAAACGTCAGTTGTTTATTTTTATCGTGGGATATTATTGCCAAGTAAATCCGCAGTTGTTTAACGTTATCGACAAATCTAAATAACATCAGCAGTAATATAACTCGACATAACGACTTTCCATAAGATGAATGTGTTAGTTATCTACTCACTCAACAGCAGCAGAAGTCTGCATCGCTTATCTCTTCTGCAGTTAATGGAGATTGGGAGTTTCTCTTTAATTACTACGAAATTTTAGTTTCGAACGGTATCATAATTTGCACCGCTTGTTTTAACGAACCTCTGTTTAAATTTATTTAACGATACGCGGAATAAAACTCGATGGAATATATATTCTAATCTAATCATTTACGTAGCTCGAGACACTATACACGTTTTAATTCGTTCATCATGATACATGTATAATTACACATTATTTCTAAATAATATATTTTGAGCTATTAATGATATCAAAATTATCATCCACTGCAAACTCCGAAGAGTAAATTATGAATATTCTCGAACAGAGGGCTTACGGGTGTAACACGCGTTAATTTACACTTTCACTGTGCAATATTCCATTGATGAGTCAATTGATTAGAAGAGGTAAGATTTTTTCCTTAATTACATTTAACGCTAAGCAAAATGAGTAAGTTTACTTATCGTACCATAACAATTAATAGGAAAATAATTTGGTGGTGCTTACAAAAGTATATCTTGTGAAAAATAATTCTGCAAACATTTTTACGTTTTAAGTAATGTATATTTTATTCATAATTCTTATCGTAATAGCTCATTTTTCTCATAATACGTATTAAAAACTTTATATTGCCCTCTTCCCGATGTAGTAAAAATGAAGAATATTTTTACTGCAGTAAATATAGCAGATAATGCGGAGCGGACGACAGAAAGAACGATTGCTCACTGGCGACTGTGGTCTCCTGAAAGACCTAACTATATCTTGTGGTCGAACATAACGTGATTTACGAGTATTGTGTTACGTACACACGTGAATGAGTTTGGATGTAATATTTTTAGTGAAAACGGTAGAGTAGTATTTTCTCGTACGGGAAAACAAACGTTTCTTCGCATAAAAGTTGAAGTCGTGGAGCGTGTAAATGCAACCCGACATGTGAACGGGGTAAAGAATAAATCTCCCTTCTTAAATTCCGAGTACTTTGGGAATCTGTCGCAAGCTCACCGGAGCAGACTAAGGTGATGAGGACTAACGCGTAGTGCACCGGAGACCAACCCAACCACCAAAGCAGGTGATCCCGCGTTCGACTGTCGGCCAATCGCCGCTTTCACATGGTCGTATGAGACTTAATAAATCTCTACATCAACACCTAATTTCAAGTATGAAAACGATCAAATTCGATTGTTGAATTCTCAGTGCAACATAGAAAACAGTCGAGAAATACAAGTACTGTCGGCGCCTGGAGTGAAATTCGTCGTTATCTGATGGCCGTGCACGCCCCTGGTCTCCCGGCTTGGTAGATTAAAGGTCCTTCACCTTATAAATGATAGCAGCTACGTCCGTGTCCGAGCTTCACGACACACTCAAGGGTGAAGACCGTAGCGAGGACAAGTCTTACAAACTTTGGAGAGGTTAAGGGTCTTTAAGTCTAAAAAAATTGTCTACAAAACTGACATAGTAAATTATAGACGCCAAATATAGTCAAACTTCAAGAAGTGGTACACTAAATAACAGTACATAACGCACAATTTTCGTCACTCCTAAACACCATTTATAACGAGAACACTATTTTCACGATAACGAGATAAGGTGAGAAAGATTTTTCAGAGTAATGTATTTGACGACACAGCATTCCGGTATTCAATAGTGCTTTGAAGTTATACACAAAGAGAGCAATACGATATATTTTCAAATATCATAAACATTATTCTCATGGGTTGGCAAATAATATCCTAAAATGTGTGTTTGGTTCATATAGTTCTTGTTTGCATGTGAAATGATTAAGAAAAAATAAAAAAATTTACAACATTAAGAACTAGCTATGTAGTAAGTCTTTCAAGCTCAAACGCCAATCAGAGTTTCGTCATTCTGCAGTGAACGATCTAGTTCCACGTCAACATAAAAGCGCTCACATAAAACCCTCATGCGTGACAAGTAATTCAAATCAGGAATTAATTCTTGTATGTAATTGCACAAGAACTGAAAAAAATCACTACTAATAATTTAATACTTTCGAAATATTATTGTACATTGTTTCCTCATACTGCAAAAAGTAGATACAATACGCTGACTTAAAATCATCGCAGGATATGTCATTGTCAACAAAAAGGAATATCCGAAAACTTACGAATCACGTCTTTGCAACAATTTATATCCATAAAATAAGGAAATCAAAAATTAATTAATATGTTGTCTTGTATATTATCAACAAAAATAATGTAAATGGACCACATATTGGAAATTAAAAATGCATTTCAAATAATTTTTAAAATGTAAATGAGCTCCTCTAAATTTTTCTCTCAGAAAATATAAATATTATTCGTCCATGAAGTTATGAATTATTAAAATAATTTAAGTTCCCCGCAGTGGACAGAAAACCTTTCCGACGACATTTGTAACTAACAGGGTTATCAAAATCTCAGTTATGTTCCGAATTACTGTACCTCGATTACCCAATGCCAGTAATTTTTCCTACTTATTCATGATGCAAAGGTAGATGTTTTAGAATTTAAAATTAAATGTAAAATCTTTTTCTCTGACGACACTATTGTTAGACGTTTTACCCCGATACCTGCAATGATTAGACTTTTCCTCATTGGTTACAGATACTAGGCGACTAGTACAAATTTCTACCTAGACAAAAGTCTTACCTTAGAGGTAGTTAATAAATTATTCTCGTTGTAAACCATTATGTCGACGAAATTTAATTTAATTGAGTTGAGCTAAAACATAAATCTCAGTATTATTCCGGGACCTTCCTCTCATCAATTTTGGAATTGCTTACATCATACAGAAAAACTTCATATAGTAGGACCACCTATTATAGCACACCAACTCAGAACGCAGGGTGACATTTTTCCTCTATCGTATTTTTAAATAACTAGTTACTTCAAAATTCAAGAAATTTGTAATTCAAGATACAAGGGTCCCAATCGCGTTCAAGAATATATTTTCCTTCGTCGCGGGTCAAAAGTTCAGCCTCGAGGGGTAGATACCACAGGTGTCCTCATTTCTTAAGCCGGCCTAACTGTGAGTGGTGCAATTGTCGGCGCCGCGAAGCCGCTCGCGGCTGTGCTTAATGGATGACTTGAAAGAGAAAGAACGGCGAGCGGTCGATACCCTCCCTGCGAAAGAGACTTGAGTTTTTATTCCCAACAGATGTAAATGAGGCAACAGGAGCAATTAAACGAAAGCTCCATTCCCGCATTTACAATAAAACAAACAAATACTTTTAAAAAAGTACCTACATCTCATTGAATGAACAACAACACACGTAGAAAAGGAGTCCACACTTCCCCCTCTTTGCCATGATCATGTTAAAACCAATACTGTTATTTTTTAAATATTCTTTTAATGAGAAGTATTTGCTTTCAACGTTAGTTAGTAAATGAAAATATTTTCACCAAAATTGTGTAAAGTCTATAAACAAACAGTTTTGATTTCCCGTCAAAATCCAGTCAGCGAAATGCGAAATCAGTCAGTGAAATGATGAAGGATGCTGATATTGAGCCTTGAAACCAAAATAAAAGACATTATTCTTAACGTAAGTTATTAAACACCTTAGGTTATATAAGACTAGTAACACAAATTTAATAAGTGTGCAGGTATAATTCTTGTAAGTTTGGACTGTATTTCTTTTATTTATTTACATTATTATTTTTATTGCAGTATGCAACAGCTGTCTTGTGTCTCATTTTGTATTTTATACGCAAAAAATAGCCATGAAGACTTAATAAATATATCATCAATTAATCAATAATCCCTCCACTCTTTAGACATCCCCCATAAACTCCAGCTCCACCAAAAAGGCGACAAGCTTTCGAAACGTCAAGACATCGTTTCCTTCATCAACTTGAGCTTCGATGCAAATATAAACACACCCGTGAATTCTCCGCCGCATAATTTACACCCCATAACTCGTCTCCAGCGGTCGCAATATCCTTCGCGCGAAAACTCCAGCTTTTGAAGTACAAGCACTACAGGTGTCCCAGTTTCTTGGGGACCTCACGCAGGGAGCGAGGCTGAGAGTAAAAGCGAGAGTGAGAGACAAGAGAAGAGAGCTGTGCGAGAGGAAGAGCGATGTGTATAGTCCTCGCAGTGAAAGAAAATAACGAGACGTAACCAATGGAACGAAAGCGCGGTGTTCTCACATATATGCTGCGGGTGATGACCTAGAGTAGCTCCATCAATTCTAGAAGGCATGCCGTGGCACCCAGACAATATTTGCTATGTCCGAAGGAAAAGCTTACTTCAACAAGCTTCCTTGCCGCCAAAGGCTAAAGATCAAGTCCTACGTCTGTCACAGTTTGCATATCAATTATTGTCGCGCTATTAATTTGTTGGTGTAAACGGCGGCATCCGTACGTAAGCTCACTAAGATTCTGCAGACGAGAGTACAACGCCCACGTGTCAACAGCGAGAGGAAGAGTCAGTAATCTCACAATGTTGGCATTGGCTCCACCCTCATTACTTTTCTTTCGCCGCAAGTACTGTAAGAAGAAGCGTGCGGGTGCAAATTTCGGAAGGGAGGTCGGAGGGAGGGTAAGCGTGCGCAAGCTCGCACTTGCGACCTCACGCGAAGGGTAGATTGGCGTGCGCCGGCGAGAGCACGCTGCAAGAGAAGCCGCAGGCAGTGGCGGTGACGGAGGCGGTGGATGTCAGGTCGATACAGCTCACGCGACGGCAGAGGGCGAGAATGCTATTGCTGCTGCATTGGCACTGCGGGAGACTTTAAACTCGCGCATTGACACGGGTAAAAGTAAATCAAACGCCAAAAACAACGCATGTACGTCTGAATAAAAGAAATTTCTCCGCTTCGATTTATAGTTTTTTATATTCATTTTCAACTCTTAATTTCTAAATTTTATTTTTGCGGGCATACAACGTCAAAGCTTCATGGTGCGACGATATATGGATAAATGTAGTTTCCAAAAGAAGCAACAGTTTTTCAGAATTTGTCTGCTCTTGAAGTTAACTACTCAAAGTTTCTCACCATGTGTCAACGAGCTCCTGTCGGAAATAGAAATTTGAGAAACTTCCAATACGTCCATTATGCTTTCCCAAAAATTATTGGTTACATAATCTACAACGCTCGAGTAATTTACTACTTGTTCAAATTTTCAAAAGTGAATGAAAATAAGACACCATTCACACGAGAAAAATTTCATTAAAAGGGTTCCGAAATCTTTCATAAGAGGTAAGGCTTTGGTTTTAGTGACTTACTTCGCAATTGGACAATAAAAACTTTTCTAAAACTAATTTTACGTGAATTCTGGAGACTAAATAGGCTGATAGATGCCTAAATCCTGTGTAATCTTTCCTCACAATAAACTATTTCATTTAGTACAAGATTATTTTTAACCTGTTTTTATTTGCTCGTACCATTCTACTTTCAATATTATATGTTACGCCATCATAGATTCTCCGCACGGAGTTCCATCTTCAGAGTTAAATGGTTACTGTTTAATTTTTGGGGCAAACAATATTAACAATTTCATTGACTCACGCACAAGACAGTTGTTTCAAAAAGTAATGGGAGGTGAATCGATAAAAAGGGGGAAGGAGTTTCTCTTTTACATTATAATGGACGGCAAAAGTAATTTCCAACTTCTACCTGTGAAAGCAAAGAAACAAAGTAAGTTCCACATCGAGTACAGGACATTAAACATTAAGCCAGTCACCTTTACAGATAAGTAATGTGAAATTACGAACGGATTGCTCGCAGAACTTTGTATTTATGTATTACAGCCATGTTTAATGAAATATTTCACGTCGTTAGAAAGTGCTATGAGCTCCCGATCATGTAAACAAGTGGATAATACGTCGTGAGAGATCGATATAATCCACAAGACCTAATAACCGCAAGGATGCGCTTCAACATGATTGACAGTGGCTACGTAAGTCTATAGCAGGCGAGAACGAGACGTTAGTATGCATAAGCTGCAACGGATTGATGCAAGAAAGTGGGAGCAGTTCGTTACGAAGTTCTGAAACATGCAATACTTTTTGCAAATAAAAACATCAAACATTTCCATACGTATTATTTTACCTTTTATATGTTCCACTTATTATATGCAAGCGTGAAAAAATTAATTTCTATGCTAAATACACTTATTATTTCATAACTTTAATTTAACAGAATTTTCAACCTTCACAGATAAAATTAAATAAATGAACAAAAAGGTTTACATAAAATAACAAAATAATAATTAGTTAGTACGGTATTTCTAATGAAAGCAATAGGCTTATTATATCTTGAAGCAGCAGGATTGTTACTATTTAGTTCAGTTACAGTAAATGTTGTTGATTAAGGGTAACTACAACGGTATAACAACTACCAAAGCACATGATAGAATGTTCATGATTTCGTGCGGCATTGCGTAAGTGTATATATGTACTATAAAATTTTTCTACGTAACTGATGAAGGAGAAAGCCGAAACTGTTTCGTCTAATATGAGTGACTTTTATGCATTTCTTTATTTTTTTATAATGTTAACTTTATACATACATACATATATATATATATATATATATATATATATATATATATATATATATATANATTACATGATTCAATCAATAAAATGTGTCTTCCATTAACGGACGCTGCTTAATAGCAAACAAATTACAATAATAACATTAACTGCACAAAAACGGTCACTTCTGAATAGCAAACAAATTTAAGGTCTGTAATAGAGAAGTTGCACTACATTTATTGTTGCAAATATTATCTTAAAAAATCGTGCTTAATAAAAACCTTAAACCCGCACCTTTGTCAAAGGTGAAGGGTGGTACAGGGCCAGGACAAGCCGACAGCCTGTAGAGCGCGAGCACCAAAAGGGCGACGAGCGCGGTGGCTGCGAGTGGCGACGGTGGCAACAGCCCCGCCCCCGCGCCCCCGCTGCCACTGCCCGCCGCCAGGGCCCCCAGCGGGCCCAACGCCCCGGCGCTTCCGCCGCCGCCGCTAGTGCCGCAGGTACCGCCGCCGCAACCCTGGCACTTTTCTTCGCACGCTAAGACCAAGCTCTTCTCTTCTCCGCCACCGCTCACGCCTCCGCCACCGTTCATCCACCTGAAACAACGGAAATCACAAATATATAAATATTTCAAACTACAGTGGAACCCCACTAATCCTACCTAATTAGGAACACTGTCTGATCACATTAACAAATATTTGTATTGTTTGAAATGCCAATACATAAATATCACATGACAATAGAAAATACAAAAAGAAACGCATAAAAGTCACTCACGTATTGGTATATACGTTTCGGCTGTCGCTATCATCTGTCACGCAAAGAAACATCAAATATTTTACGTGACAGCCGAAACGTTTCGTCCAGTATGTGAGTAACGTTTATGTGTTTCTGTATTCTATATATGTATTTTTCATTATACGATAACGTTTTAATAAATACATCTATGTATTTAATTTACATATATA
>NNCF01129005.1:216325-249706 GCA_002313205.1 Laupala kohalensis
TTTATTTAATAGTAGTTTTATTTAATAGTAATACATTTATGGCGGCGGAAATATTTATTTTATTTTCAGTATTGTACTTGCATTTACGTTGTTCTTTTGAAATGCACTTCATTATAAAATTGCGTTGCATATAAAAATTCTATACCATACGGAACGACATGCAATGGAAAGGATAAGGAGTGAGAAGAAATGTAAATCCTGGTGATGTTAACTAGGAACAGGGTTCTAGATATTGTAATTCAAACGAAAGAAATATTTAATGAGTTGAATGCGCATCTTTATGTATCTTAAAAAGTTAAGTCAAACGCCGGGATTTGGGTAGGAGGGGGCGGAGATCACCCCCCTTGGATTCGCCAGTCCCATCTCTTACCCGTTAAATTCCCCGTCCTCCCCAACAAAGGTTTAACTCGCGTGATTGCATTTTTTATGCATAAATTTCTCCCGTACACCTACACGTAAAGATACATGATAACTCTCGGCCAGGTGAGCATTGTGTGTACATCACCTCGAAGTGTAGGTACACGGAAGAAATATATTAATAACCAAACATAACACGAAGATACCTGTGAAACCGGTACTTCAGTGCTAACAGCACAGTCTTTCATTCAATGACCAGATCTGATCTCCTTCAAGGGAGCAGTATTCAATGGTTGTGTACAAATCGTACTTTATCCATACTAATGTCAGTATTATAAGTGATCTCTAAGTGCCTGAAAAGTGTTATTCACAGTCATCTTAACAGTTTCCGTATCCATACACGCTATTATCAAAAACTCAGTGTTCAACAAAATTCTGGAGTGTTACGCAGAATATTTTATTCGTACTGCATAATTCATCCTCCAACATATTAAATATCAAATCTAGTGAACTTATAGAGTTCAATTTTTATGACCCATAATCTTCAGCCGGAACTAAGCGAACTACATACACATGATCCGAGGACACGCTGAAGATTTATAATATTCTTCTGTAACGAAATTTTAATCAGATTTTTTTAAAGTGACACGAAAATAGTATTAAATGAGCATCTAGTAGTTTCTCTGCGAATTTATTGCCTACTGTCAATCTTCATTTTCGTGGATTTCATGTAGTACTAAAGTACTACTCATTACAATGAACACGCATTCATTAATCAGCTTCTATATATGTTCAAGTGATTTGTTTTGTTATCATGCGGGAATCGATACTCACGCTTGTGGGTAAATGTGAGTACGAAATTGAAATCTGATTACTTCAAGATTAGAAGAATATTATGGGGAAAATTCCACATTCATAAGCTTGGCAAATATATGCAGGAAAAGTGGTGATAAGCTATTGATATGTTCAGTAAGGTTAGCCAAGATATGCACGCTGTTAAGAGGGAGTCGGACTCAGTTCAAGCGGCGGGCTGGCAGCGCAGCGCTTTTACATAGGCGAAAAGTACAAGTCGATGTTTATCCGGTTGAATTAGACAAATATCGCATATAAATCAAAGTCATTACAAAGTCATTGATATGACATTCCTATTTAACAGGGGAACAATCATAACAGTTAATTATTTACTCTTTAATATAAGAAAATAAAATTCAATTTCCCACATAATAATACGTGATTTTTGCCCATTTGGCTCATTAATCTCACAATCACTGCGCCGTCCGATTGTTCTGAAATAAAATAAGTATTAAACTTTATTTGTTAACATTTGTATTCGCTTTTAAGAAATTATAATATTTCTTTTAGAAACATCAGTAAAACATCTTTTTTTAAACGCTTACGTAACAAAACTATCGCCGACTCTTCTAGCAGTTCACTGGTTCTCCGAGGGAGAGTGCTAGCGTCGAAGACGCAGTAGTGGGGGCACAAGGACGCATGCAAGAGATAGAGAAATTGGAAACTTCGCACAACACAAAGACCTAACCCCCGCTCGTGAAGCGGTGAGTGGAGTGGGGGTAACTTTTGCCATCTGCCTCAAAAAACAGTTTTGGTTTGTCCTTCGCCTTCGCGATTACTATTATCTTTTGAAACGCGTGCAATGTTGGTGTTCGGAGTTAGGTTAGTGCTATGTTTCTTGCAAGTCGTATTCGAGTGCAATGAAATCTGTCTAACATTATATAATTTATTATATAATATATATAATAGGGCGTATGGACAGAAAGATGGAGGAATGTTGGGAAATAAGTAACTGTTATTTCCATCCCTATATTTCAAACAATTGACCACAACAAAGTAACAATTACTACCACATGAAAAGCCATGATTACTGTTGATCTGTAATTTGAGCCTGAGTTTGACCATAGCGATGAAAAATAATTCATATCGTTTTTCTGTCGTCAAAAGCGACATTGAATTATTATTTTCCATTATATTTAGTCACATCCAAAGGGAAAAAATGATCACCCAAGAAGAACATTTGTGTAATACGATGCTTTTATTTTATCTAAAACAATATTTTTGAGTGAAAATGCAGACATTTTAGTCGGTTCTAACTTATGTAATTGAACATTTTTGTACTGCGTGGTTGTAAGTTATGAGTTGCATTATATGTGATAAGTTGTTAGTGAGTCAGTTTGTAATTGTTATTCTGTGATTATAGGTGTTTATTGTCTTCATATATAGTTTTATTTTTTTTTTCAATGAGTTACAGTAAATATTAATAAAACTAGAATGACATAACATACAAATTGTTTGATTGTTTTTTTTTTTGTTTTTTTGTTTTTTCCTATAAGAATGTCTTCGGGCTGTTCGATTGTTTCAAACTTTGCAAGCAATCTGCCGGTTGTCGGTGGTTAGAATTCACCGAGGTATTTTTATTGTTGTAAATAAAAAAATTAAATTATAATTATTAAAGACAATATTACAATGATATCTTTACAATTTTAAACACGTAATTAGAAAATTTTAGACTATGTTAAATTTCTTGAAAATGTTATTAATTCCAGTTAGTTTTTTTTATTTTAATTCGGGGTTGCTGATATTAGTAGTGACATTCCCGAAGACGTAAAAAAGTCCACAAACCACCGAAATAAAACTTGGGTTTCTGTACTTGTTTGTGGGGAATCTGTACTTCGACATAAATCCCTTTCTCTTTTCTCCACTCGCCGAGATCGTGGGTTTTCCGGCATTCTTTTGGGGGATCAGGAAAAGAGGTTCAATGCCCGTCCGGAGGTAATGTTACTACATCCATGTTACCACAAGCTTCAAGGATAATGTTACCGTAGGAAATATACAATTTCGTAATAATTGTCAGAATCTTTCTTGAATTCTGTTTCCCATTTTTATACACAATTATTTTTCAATTTCAATAAAAATTACCTAATTCTCATACATTAAGATTTTGCCGATTACTCACGGAAAAATAAACTAACTTTGTTGAGAACATTTTTTTTTTTGTGGGGCTTTAGGGCTCGTCAACTACAAGGTCATTAAAGCCCTTCATGTTGATAACACACTGGCGACGGTACTCAAGTGATCCCAAATCGTTTGTTGAATGAAGTCATCGACTAGCTAAAGCTACATAACTAGTGAAACAACAATTACATGTTATCGTAGTACTAAATCAGTTGTTTTATTACTCAATTTTTTTTTTATAGTTCCAGATGTCCAACATTTGACCGACTATCCGCAATTTTTATACAATGAATATTCTTACAATTTTAGTGTCGCGAAGTGAATCAAAAATTGTTTTACTATAATATAAACGAATAAAAGTATTGAGGCATCAGTAACTAATGGATAATATTCTAATTATTATTTTGGTCCTTTCTAGGTTTAACACCTGTTTTTAGGAATTTCAAAGGTTTAAATAAGAATTAAATGATCGCGTGTTTATCGGACTTCACAAAATCCCCATCAATATTGGCAGTGTTTAAAAGTTCAGGCATGATAGTTCAGTATTATTTTTCTTCTTATTTAGTTTTAAAAATGTTGTTACAACAAAGTATGTGACATTTCTTTTTTATTTAATAAGTATTTTGAAAATTTTCTACTCATAATATTTTGAGGTATTTCCTTTCATTTAATTGATATTTTGTCACTATCCAGAAGGACATACGTGTCGACACGAAGTAATGGGGGAGGGTGAAACCATAGAAATATACAACCTCTGGAACGCTTGAGTTATACGAGGATACGCGGGCGAACTCGAGCCGGTTACCAAGACACCCCCCACTCTAGTCGGGGGTATTGCACTAAGTTGCCAACACATTGCGCCACTCGCCGCACCAACAGAGACGTATATCATTGACAGAAATTAATATTGTGCAATGGGCTCTAATGACCTCGATGTTGACGAGCCCTAAAGCCCCAACCAAAAAAAAAAAAATTGTGCACAGTGATATCTTCTTTCTTTCACTTTATCAAGACAGCAATTATAATCGTTAATTATAATGGTCAACAAGCGTGTAGCCTACAAATGCAATACCTATTTCGTGAAGAATAGTGGTTTATCATTTCATAAGTAGTATGCAAACGAATTTGTCTTACCTGCTGAACCTTCATTATATTTTAAAATTACACATTTACCAGCACAGTAATACGAATTTTTAGTATATGTTAAGTAACTATTTAAGTTCCTAAACCATGATTTCATTGTTGTAGTGAGCAGATTGTTTATGCTTTATTAAACGAATGTAATGGCACAGCGATTTATTCGAAATGTTTGTCCTTTACATAAAAATTAGGTTTCTTTATTCTCAAAGCAGTAAATATAGTAATTAATATTCAGGATTATTTTAAGGTTTCCTCGAGATCCTGACTTTAAAAAGAAATGGATAATAGCTACGAAAAGGAAAGAATTCACCCCTTCCAAATATTCAACTATCTGCATTTTGAAAAAGCACTTTAAGGGAAGGAGGAACCTTAAAAAAAAATCAAGTGCTGTGTCCATAATATTTAATTTTACACCTCATCTTCAGTCATCACAACTTAAACGGTGGAGAAAAATTGAAATATTTCCGGTAAGATTACTAAGAGCGAATCCATAAAAAAAATTCTCTAAAAATTCTCACTAAAAATATATTTCGTACAGTAAAAATGACACATCAAATATAATTGTAGCCTACTATTTACGTTCATTTCTAAATCTTCCGTCTTTACTTTGTGAGCTGAAAAACTAGCGCAATAAATGTTGTGAACAGTCTGATAGGGTAGTAAAATGTAGTTAATAATATCCAATTGACATTTACATTTTAAATGAATTTATCATTTTTAACTATGGGTTTATTATATTTAACGTAACATGTTACAATTAATGAACATCTTGCATGTGTGAGAGGACTGTTTTAATATTTGGTTAACATCAGATAGTTAAGAGCAATTAATTATATTTCTAATTTTGATATTTTCTTAAATCATTTTCGTCTTTCATTAAAAATATTATCGTTCAGTTAAATAAATCTAAACTTTGTAGGCGCCACAAGCTTAACAAGCTTGTTTTATTTCAAAATATGTAGGTTAAGATTCCTGTACTCAGGATTGGTTTTACTGTAGTTTTTATCAGTTCTATTGTCAAATACTTATTGTAAACACGTGTAAATATATTAATGAATTCTATTTATTATACTTTTTACGAAATTATAGTTTTAATCTAAATTAAACCAGCACTCATAAAAGATGAACATCTTTTACATCATCATTAAAGATTACATATATAATATTACGCACATGATTTTAACACTCGGATGGATTATGATAAATTGTTGTAACTTTAATAGTACCTTGTCCCATTAAAACAATTCCACTGTAGTGAAACACAAAACCATTATGTATTATGTGAAAAAATTCAAATAAAATGGCGCCACCTGCATAGAGTTATATGAAGGTTCAACTGTTCGAGCCCACGACTGCGGTGGGGAAACTGTGCCAGGCAACCGGCTCGCAGACCTAACACAGAGTCAACTTCCAGTGGATAGTATATTTCTATGGGTGAAACCGATCCCACTCGGCTGCTAGTGAGCACGGCGACCGTTACTAGAGGAGGCTGGTGGGAGCAGCCGACGAACAGCGATGAAAGGCGACTGCAGCGCTCCGAAGCAAGCGTTTAAATTAACATGCGGACTGCAGCGCTAAGTGGCGAGTGTTAAAATTAAAATGTGATTTCAAAGCTGAGTCCTGCTCCCTCTGAAGTGTGCATGGGAACATTTTATTCGTTACTTTGTTTCAAAATTCCTTGAAAATCAAGCACCTACTCTGTTACGTTGCAATACACTGCAATGTAAATATTTTCCTGATAAAGAACACAATATTTCCCGAGTATTAACAAACAAGCGTCACAGTTGAAATTTGTTTTAATTGGAACAAACTTAAACAAAATAATGAGGCTGCTAAGCAGAGCGCATGAAAATTTCTGGTATCTCAATATTCACAATACAAATTTTGCTTGTCAGTAATTGCTGTTTTTAAATAAAATGACTATTTAATATGGACTTGACCATACACGAGATGGAAAACAATCAAGTGATTTATGCTTTCAACCACTGATTAATATATACGAATACAAGTAAATTATTTGCAATATCTGTTGCATGGAAATTAAAAAAAAAATAGATGAAATTATTGAAAATTTCCAAGGACTCTTCTTACGGTTATTACATTTTTTAAAAAGACAAAGTATGGTTAATACTTATGAACTGCAAGAGCAGAAAGATAATTACAATTGACTGCTAATCAGTAGATGTGAATTTTCACTCGCATGAATGTGAAGCTTACTAATGTGCTCGCCTGAGTTCGATTGAGTTACGTGAGGGGGACAATCCACTGAACCATAACCGTCTATATTTACAGAGGGCAATGACTCAAGTATTATCTACGAGGCCTAATCGTGGAAGCAAAGTTACGGAAAGGTTGTGAAGCGTTTTCAAACACACAAAAGAAATGAAAACCACGGAATTCAGAAGTCGTAACTATGCGCTTTGCTTATTAAGCTTTCTGTTAAGTGTATTTTCCTTCAGACTACATTTTAAAATAAGTACGTAAATATTAGCATACAATACTGAAAACCGTGTGTATATTTGTAGGTTTCCTTCATAGTATTTAATTTAATAAAACGAATGTAGAGACATATGGAAATTGACAAATGAATTTAGAATATTATATAATAACACTGGGAAACACATGATAAAACGATATAAAAAAGTCAGACCTGTTGACAGGTGTTTTGATACCCACTCTAGGGTAAAATATACCAATTCTCTCTATCAATTTTTCTTTCAATGTCGGTGTATTTCTTGTTTTATTTGTGAAATGTTTTAAAATTGATATTGTCCAGTAATGATTGTTTTAAGTTTAATTTCAAATCCCGGGCAACGTAGGGTAGTTCTGCTAGTTATCATTAAATATGATCAATATCTCCATTAGAAAAAGTATTTCATTAAAATTAATCAAACAACACGTCTAGTAGACAATATTTGAACGGTTGATCTTCACTAAGATGAAATTAAACCATTCTCCTCTTTAAATAACAGAAACTTTCAATAAAATATTGAAAATAGAGACTACATAAATCAGAATAGGTACAGTCTAACAAAAAAAAAATTAACAGTTATCAAAGACAAATCTATTCAACATTAATCGCATTCCGTCGAAATGTAAATATATTTGTCAAAAAATCAGTTAAAAACTGTGTATGACCAAGTATGGAGAAGATTTCGAGATAAATACCGCAGACCCGAATTGAGCTTGTTAATTAATGTAGTGTTGTAGACAAATAAGAAAAGGAGCTGCTAACTGGGTAGCGTTTATGAGCCTATTCGAGATTCGTCAGAAAAAAAAATACGGAAAAAAACAGTATTTCCTCAGAAGTGACCCCATGATCAATCACTTGAGCTCTATTTTTGTTAACTCCTAATCTCTTTATTTTGGTACTGAGATAGAACAGTTTTCGAGATAGAAGTTACACACGATCTCCCTCGATAGCATAGTGTTACCAAATTGTTATATTTGTTTATGATTGATTTTTTCCTTCTTTAATTACTCTCTGAAATTGCAGTTTTTTAACACTTCTATTTTAAGAACGAATATATATAATGTCGCAGACTTTTTTTTGTAGAACTCTTTGATGCAAACAATACTGTCATTCATAGTTTTCACCTATATCTAACAGTTTAGGCAGTGAAAGCAAATATAATTCTTTTTTTCCCCGATTTTATAGACATTGAAAAAATAAAAGTTAGCATATGTTCATCCTAGATATCTAAACTATCTTCTTGCAAAATTTCATAACGATCCATTCAGTGGTTTAGTCGTGATCTGGTTACAAAGAGACACACACTTTCGCGTTTTGCGTTTATTTATTAGTATGGATGGACCGGTGAGAAACCAGGGGAATTGCAAAACCCGAACAACAAACCTGATTGGGGGAAATGTTATGTTGCTTTTCCGCAACACGACAAACATACACACCTCCGCCATTGCCACGAACGAGGTTCCAAACAATTCCCGAACATTCTTCCACGCCACTTCACCACGTCCCTCTGCTACCCCCCACCCCACAACCGGTCTCAACTCCGTCACCGCAGCCTAACGACATTGCTGTCGCCACTAACGGCGCGCGGTCGCCGGAAAATTGGAGCCAGTGGAGCAATGCGGAGATGCGCCACGCTGGTGGCAGTGCAGACGGAGGCGGCGCGGCGGCAACTACGACGATGGGCATCAATGGCGTCGCCGCACCGCCTCCAAAGCACTGACGCAACGCGGTGATGCGACGACGGGCAGCTTGGCAAGAGAGGGGTAACGCTTGCTTGGCTCCGGTACCTCAGTCACAGGATTTGGCTCTCGAGGGCTCATGAACTTGATTAAGTTAGAATAGCGCTCCAAGCTAGCCAAATCACTGAGATGTATAATTGTTTTCTTGATTTTTATAGTTATTGTTTTATAATACATTACGAATTAAAATGAGGAATAAACATAATTAAATTTTTATCTATCAGTTAAAAGTACAGAACAAACAATATTCAGTAACTAGCTTGACTCGCTCGCAATCATCCATTTAAATGAGCGGTGAAACATGTTTTTTCTTTTTAGATAAAATCACAATAATAAATGTAATTATATTTCTGTCAATTTTAGACATTTTATTGATTTAATTTCACTTGTGCTAGAATAATCTCAAACAGGGCCGTCGTAAGAAGCCTTGGGATTCCCTCATCCCTTCTCGCCCGTCTTCCACCTCTTCTCGAATCAGCAGCCCTACACACACACACACAAACGTACGAAAACATTCCTGTACATATAGCTTCAGATTTTGTAGGTCTTTCTAAATACTCGGTAAATCATAGTAAAAATACATTAAGAAACATTGAACAAATGAAGATAAGATGTAAATGTGAAGTATTCACATAACAAAATAAAGTTATTTTGATATTAAATACTTTTAGCGACTACGATGTTTATAATTTATTGTACTACACATTTTATCAATATTATCAATAATATCTGATATTGTATCACAATGTTAACATCCGCAAAACGCTCTACGTTAATTAAGTGTTGGTGTTTAATGTAAATAATAATAGTACTTTATTTACTTATAACAAATAAAATATCATTCTATTTACAATACGTAAACAAAAATAGTTAATAAACTATATACATAAACTTTTAGGCTGATACTGAATATCAATATCAAAATTATAATGTAATTAATTATTGACTCGATAATCTCAATTTCTCAATATTAAAGACGATAGTAATAGATGTACTGAAAACATTAACAAAAACGCTCACCCAGTGTACCTGAAGAAACTCTCAGAACCTACAACTGCACGACTCGGTACTGCACACTTTCTTAGGAATATAGTACAGGCTCACCCTTAAGAACGTGATTCGTTTTCTGTTGTGTTCAGATAAGTCAAAAAAATCAAAGAATTGCATTTATAACCGTCATAATATTGGAGAGTGAGAGAACCAGTTTATTTTCTTGAATTTTTACATTTACATTTTACACAAACTTAAAATATACTTTCACAATATAATAGACATTTTTTAATTTTAAAAAATGACCTTCCTGTCAGTTCTGATCAAGAAATCAAAATTGAGTACATTTTACAGAGAACATTTTACCTATCTTTATATAATAATAAGTTTATTATTTTCACTGCCTATACAAATCCATTCTTATATTTATACTAACATAATTAAAAATTCAAGAAAATTTAGGGCCAGTAAGGAAATCCTGTGTAGGGGGTTCCTACAGAGTAAATTCAATTGCTATTTTCAGAGATCAGAGGAATATAAAATAAAAAAGAATCGGATTCCAATAATGTGACTATGCTCTACTTTACATAATAAAGATAAGTTTTAAAAAAAGCAAATGCCTTGTACTGATTCTGAAAAAATAATAAATAATTAAATAAAAGGTCCTATTCCTGTATTGAAAGTAAGAAATTTATGTTCTCTCTTTCCAATAACCATTTTTTTAGCCTAGTTTGAAAAATCTGCTTGTTACATGCAGACTTGACAAAATCAGGCAATTTATTGAACATTCTTGGAGCAATGAAATTATAGGTTCTGGTAAAATAAGCAAAATTAGGTTTTGGAACAAAAAAATCATTAACATTTCTAATTTTTTTCTGTAAACATTGTCATGAGGGAAATTTTCACTTTTAGAATAAAATAGCTTCAAAACCGTAAAAACATAAATATATTTAAGAGGTAGAATTTTTAAAGTTAAGAAAAGAGAATGTAAATTTTCAAATTTACTTTTATTTAAAATTATCCTCACCACATGTGTTTGTAAAAGAAAAATTGGATTTATAACAGTGCTACAAGTATTTCCCCAAACTACTATACCATATTCAATCCTACTCTGTATCAAGGCATAATACAGTATACGCGAATTATTCCTATCAGTGAGTCTTCTAAAAAATAAAAATACCTTAATATACTATTTAGTTTATTTTTCAATTTCATCAAATGAGTTTTCCATAAAACCTCTCTATCTAAAACGACACCCAATTACTTTATCTCGTTGCTTCTTCCTACTGAAGTGCATTTACTTATTACACATACACCATTTTGTCCAAGGCAATTGGCACATGTGAACTTAACTTGGTCATAACCATTCTGAATATTTTTAAAACTGAAAACAATAAATTTGGTCTTTTCTGCGCTCAACAGCATATGATTTGTAGTAAACCACCACTGAAGATATTTTAAATCATTTGTCATGGCTGAAATCACTGATTCTCAATCATTTTCTATATAGCACAAGGCCGTATCATCAGCAAAGGATGTTAATTTTCCATATAGTTGAGCATCACAGAGATCATTTATATAAATTATAAATAATCAGTCCTAAAACTGACCCTTGTGGTACACCACTTTCTATTTCACCCATTTCACTTCACTCTGTTCCTATCCTGACACAGTCTTCTTCCTACAAGATAACTCTCAAACCATTATGTGCATTTCCTTTAATTCCACATTTATACATTTTATCGAGCAGAATATCATGGTCTACAATGTCGAATGCCTTCCTAATGTCCAAAAAGAAGCCACTTACACATTTTCCTCATTTAATTAAAAATTTACATCAGTCATAAAATGCATTTATGCACCCTCAGTGTTCAGGCCAGCCCTAAATCCAAATTGATTTTGACTAAGAAAATCTGTATTTTGTAAAAAATTTATCAGCCTCAGTTTCATTAATTTTTCAATAATTTTGGAAAAACATGACAAAAGAGAAATGAATTTGGTCTGAAATTGTTGCATTGGTTTTTGGATCCACTTTTGAAGATAGGTATGACTACAGCATCTTTTTAAAGTTTTTTAGGAAATATCTAAATAATATATAAATAATATGCAAAGAATCTGTACACGGATGCGTATCTTCTGTTAACGTTATTAGAAAGTTTAACCATAAATTAATAAATATATTACTGCTCTTGAAAAAGTTGTTAAATGTTACTTTGTCCATTATAGTGAATTAATCCATTTTGTAAATAATAAACTAATAGGGTCAAAGAAAAAAAGAATAATTTTAAATGTTACCTGATTTTCTGGTAATAATATCTAAAAGTATATTTTATTTTGATCTGAAATACTCTACCAAACATATTACTTCGCACTAACACGCAAGAGGGAAGATAAGCGAGTACTGAAAAAAAAATTGGTTACGCTTTACGATATAGTTTCCTGCCTCTGTAGGTATTTAACTTAATCATCTCACATCTATACGATAAAACAGCAAACGCATTGTTAATAAAACAATATTAATTTCTTATATCCAGGTAATTAAAAATGACATTAGCATTTTTTAAAGTGATAAATGAATTATTCTTCCCCAGATCAACAATTTTATAAAAATAAAAGTATTAGTGTTCTTGCAGAAATCATGGTTCTCACAAAGTTCTATGCGATTTTCAGAAAACTTTGGAAGAGAATCCCGGCAAATGTAAAATTTAATAAATTCAGAAAATAGAGTGGTTTCCGTGATAGTAAAACTATATTTTTTTGTACGAACATGTCAGAAAAAGATCATTTACCTTATTTGATTCGTCTCCTGATTCTGTAGTACCAGGATGAAATATCCTGTACGTTGAACTCAACCAACAACGATCACTGGAGCGCTATCAGGGTTCGACAGCAATGTGACACAATCATCTCACGCTCAATGAATACATCGAACGTATGCTTGCTGTAGCGTAGCACATCGTTATTGCAATCTCGTCCCGGTGGCTCGGAGGCAACGCGGAGTAATGGAGAAATGACAAGACCTTTTTCATTTGTACAATGCTCTCAAACTCTTTTCAATTAAGAGTACTTTTATTCCAATGAAATATTGTACATTCAAATAATAATATGCACTGCAATAAGAGCAATCGATAAAATTAATAGGTGGAATCTCTATTAGACAGTAAGTATTCAAATATTCTTATTATTCTTGTCAACAAATTTATCTCGAAAATCTGTTAAAATCCCATAAGAAATGCGAATCACAGGTTAAAATACGAGCTCGCGGATTAACTGTTTACAATACTCAATTGTGACTCACAAAAAATCTGAATGCTAACAAAATAGGGAAAAAAACTTAAGATATAAATGATATTGGGATCTTGCCTGCAAATGATTCAATGATTGAAGAATCAGTTATAAGGCTTTATCAAATAAATTTATTTTAGAAAGGTGTTTTGGGGGTTTCCTCCGGCCAGAGTTAATGGTGCCTCGTGGCAATAAAATGCCTTTGTCACACATAAAACTCAACACTAAAGATGGCCAAAAGAGCTTTCTCAAATATATTTCACAGATACATTTTGTTTTTTTTAATGATTGTTCAAAACTTTATATACACCTCACCATCACCTGGTATTCTGATGGTTATCAAATTATTTAACGACACGAGAATATTAACACAAAAATTATGTTTTGACTACTTTCAACCCAGAAAGTTCTTTAAATTTTTTATGAACTCATTTTCAATCAATCAATACGAAAAGTTATATTATTTTCCTCCTTTACTTTTCCGTGTCTAGGTTGTTATTACGTCATTAGAATCCTATAATTATCGAAATCTCGCAAGCAGCTGAACGTAGGAACACCCAATTCTAAAAGAGTAGCTGTGTGACATCGGGGGACCAATGAATACAGAGCATTAGGTAAACTTAATGAATATTGAAGTATACTGCTTCCCGTGAACTACCACGCGAGCATCACATAATTAAAATATTAATGCCAGCACACGGTTAGACAGTAGAACTAAGTCACGACCTTTGAAATAAACCAATCGAAGTAAAAAGTTGAACCTTTGAAGATAAAAAGAATCGAAAAAAAAATTGTACATATACATATTCCATGGAATATACATATTTAAAATTTATTTGACGAACTTGACTCCTAGCTTTATGGACGTAGTCGCAGAGCATGGTCAGTCCACGACTGCAGAAGCAGCATCAGTGGAAAAGAATAAAGAGTGGTTTTGGACGAAAAAAAAGATTGAGGGAGAGTGAGGGAGAGAGTGGTGGTGGGGGAGGGGGGAAGGATGGAAGGAAGGAAGGAAGGAAGGGAGACGAAGGAAGGAAGGGAGACGAAAGAAAGGGAATTTTCTTTCCTTCGCGATAATCATACAAACTTTTTCAATTTTAAAATATTGATAAATGAAATCTCACCGCAGTAAATTAACTATTTCGCTAAATTAGGTAATTTATTTTACCGAAATTCTAAAATCAATTAACGCCCATACGTGATGGTGGCAGCGGTACTGAAGACAAGTAGAAGTTTTGTCAATGAAAGGAGAAAAAGGACGACGATGGTAACTGGATCGTATAAGGGGAATGCCAAAGAAAAGACCAGGCTAAGGTTGACCTTTTTGGAAGGAAAAGGTATGGCGTAGCAGAGGTAGGAGAGGCGCGAGGGAGCACTGTTAATGCCGACGCCGCCCCCGTCCACTAATGCCCCTCGTCTGTAATCACCGATGGCACCCCGCGAGACAAACGTCACTCCACACGCCAGGCTAACCAACCCCCACTTTCGACACTACAGGTCCCTTCAGAGGATCTAAAGCAGTCTTAAACCCATGGGCTGTACGACGTACGTGAATGATTTCAACAGCTTAGTAAAGTCAAGAGATTACTTCTTGAAGATTAAGAATTATTTTACTGATTTGTCAATCACAAATTAATGAATTATTTCTTGGCTATCATGCACGAACAACCAAGTTTTCCACATATGTTTTACCCAGTACAAGAATGGTCATTAACCTAAACATTGGTACTTTTTTTTTGCGCAACATGGCGAGCCCTCAAGCCCCAATAATAATAATAATAATAATAATAATAATAATAATAAACGTTTCATCTAGAGACCGTCGGAATTGTTCCTCGTGTGATAGTTACAACTGGGATAGTGCTTAAGGCACTGAAGAAACGTTTGGACAGTTCGGACATTGAGTTCTTGATACCTACGAAACAGAAGTGTTTTGTTGAACTCGTGTCACATAGCCAGAAAGTTTCTATCATTGATAACAGAAGTATTGTGAGGTACCTGGCAGATTGCCTGTACATTGCAAACAGCAGTCATTCTACAAGAATGTGGAAAGGAATGATGATGATGATAATAATAATAATAGTAGTAATAATAATAATAATAATAATAATGTAACGGCATAGAACCAATAAAATCCTTGTTGAAGAAAAGAGTAATTTTGAGTCAGACTTACCATAACATTCTAATATTTATGAAACGGTCGTGTTTGTTAAGACCGAATTACTGAAGCACCACCCTTGCTTTATACGAAACAGTCTCGTTCACGAACACTATACACGCAATAGTAGTAATATTCATCGCCCTAGAGTGTCAACCACTCTTTGCCAAAAGGGACCATACCATTCGGGAATCGTTCTATATAATTCCCTGCCCAAGAATATAAAAGATATTATGAAATTGAATATCTTCAAATCCGCGGTTAAAAACTACCTCCTGCACCAGTGCTTCTACACTGTAAAAGAATTTATTGATTTTAACAAAAGTTAAATTCGTCTTGTGCTTTATCACGCCATTGCTGTAGTACTTTTTAAACAACTTATAACAATTTCAAAAACTATTTTCTTGCATGATTGTGTTGTCTTATGGCTCATATTAATTTAGTTTTATGTGTACTCAACATTGGCACGTTTGTGTACATAAATTCTGTAGCCCCATCCTGGCCCGGGTTTTTCTCCGGTTTTCCTTCGGGTAGAGGCGGATTTATCATACAGGTTCTCTAGGCTTTGTCTAGGGGCGGGTCTATTGTAACAATAAATCGTGAATTTAGTGTTATTTCAATTTTTAAGCACTATACTCAGAATAATCTATAGTTCGATAATAACTTACATGTAATTTTTTGCTTAAAATTACAAACATATTGACATTCTATTAGTATTATAACTCGCAGCTAACTTTTTATCTTATCTAGGAATTTTTGCTGAATTTTTTGAATCCGCCTCTGCCTTAGGGCCCTTGATCGGAATTGATGGGATGGTCCCTTGCTTGCTTCCGGAGAGTAAATTTGTTTTTTTCCTCCACGTGGTCATACGCAGTTTGTACTGTTTTTTGACAATAAATTTATATTATAACAAAACCATACGTCGTTGTGTTCTATTATTATTTATCTGTCATGAATCACTTCTCGGAAGAAGACTTCCACAGTGCAAACTAATTTGTACGTAACACATCCGATTCTACCTTTATTGATTACGAATGTGATTTAGAATTCCTTTGACATTTGAAATTAAAGATGGTTGTAAGATTTGTACGCAGTAAAGCAAGATATAGAAGATTTTACTCCCTATAAAAGAAGTCAAGGCGCGAAATTACATTCACTACCAGGTCGTGGTGCAGCACGACAATGTCCAGAAAAATTTGCGCAAACTTTCGAAGAGAAACTTGACTGCAAATTTAGAAAAGAGTAGAGTATGTTCCATACTAAATACAGTTTTCTTCGAGTTGGTTTTCTCAACGTAAAATGAAGAATAATTATAATTAATAAAATTGAAAATAATACCTCAGGTTCCAATTACTTCCCAAATCTATACCAGAAGTCATCGAGAATAGTACTCGATGTTGTCCAAGTGGTTGGAAGTGACAAGGATACTATCCAGCCATACTTCGAAGGTTGGAATATCGATTCGCAGACAACATTTTATTTCATTTTTACGTCATCATACTTTACACCATCCTTCATTCTCAATACATTCCCATCGTCTTAACATCCCAGCGCATTCATTCAATAAGATTAAGTATTCGCCACGTGTATATTACAAATAATTTAGCACATTGATTCCTTACATCGACTGTCTTCTTCACGTGACGTTAGTAACTCGTAATGGAATAAGATACGGTGTGCCGTCCCGAGCATGCGCAGTGCAAGCCAATCATATTCAAGACATTTTTCGGAGGAAGCGTATCCAAATATCACTTCACGTCAATCGTATCTACAACACAGTCAAACATTACATAAATACGAGTATGTACAACATCTGTAACTTCTCCCGCAAAATGTGTGTTGTGTTTCAGGTGCAGGCTAACGTCCCCTTCCAACTCGATGCTCAATGGCACACCGTATCTTATTCCATTATGGTAGTAACTAGCATCTACTTCGCTTCATCTGTCAATGACGCAAGAGTACGTGATTGCAAGAGGTCTGTCACTTTTGAAATACGTTTACCTACACATGGACGGATGTACTGAGACATGATGGAAAGAGATTTAAAAACTGCAGTTTTTACAATTGTGTCGTATAAAGGTATTCCTTTCCTTTCCTTCATAAAAAGTGTGAGCATGCATGTTCTTCATCTCAAATTTCCCATACAAAAGTTTTTCTTCGCAAACGATCCTTTTGTTACAAAAATAAAAAGAGAGGAAAACCAGGAAAGATGGGAATATGACACATGCCAGCCAAGTTTGAATCTCTCATTTCAGAATATGTTTGTATCAAAATAATACATTGTACACCATTTTATATACCCGTCTTCATAAACTACCCCGAAATTCCTCCTCAAGATTTTCGGATTCCTTTGTGCGTCACACCAAAATGAATCTAATATAAAAACAAATCAAAAACGGTTTTCATGAACGATTGGTCCATTTTCTATAGAACTTTGTAAATAACTGGATGTTATACATGAAATCATCCAATATCAGAAAGTTAATATATGTTCAACGGAATGTGCTAGTGATTTACCAAACGTCTCCCTTCGCGTCAGAGTGAATAAAAGTGTAATTGAGTAAATGACACGCTTCGCAAGACATGAAATAAAACACAGTTTTGGATTTCAAAATAGAGACGAATTACCACAGTAAGTTACGTTAGGAGCCACTTTCACAAGGCGACTCATACAAACTCACCTACGGAAGGAGCGCCCTCCTAAACACCATGTCCGCGCCCGTTGCCATGGTCTCCGCCAGTCCTGAAACAAATATATCAATTAGGATTTTCTTCCGATTTGTAACACAGAACACAACTCCATCCACTCACTCATATAAAAGACGCTTTCTGACTATACAAACTTCATAATGGATTTATGATTACGAAACCATCGGATTGAAAACAATTACGGGTTCTCGTGGCGAAAGAAAACAATCAAAAGGAAGAGTCTTAAGACCACGTGTAAGTCGAGGAATCAATGCCAGCATCGCGTGATATCCGACGCTTCCTCTCGCTGTTGACACGTCGGCATTTTACTCGTGTTTAGCGAAATCTTAGTAGGTTTACGTTCGGATGCTACGTCAATCGATACGCTTGATCTGTAACCATTGGCGACAAGGAAGCTGTTTGAAGTCAGCTTTTCCATCTGATATTGCAGCCATTATCTGGGTGCGAGGGCATGCCGTCTGGAATTTCTAGAGCTTTGCTAGACTACTCCGCCCAGCAGATGTGTGACAACACCGCTCTATTGCTCCATTGGTTGCATCTCATTTTTCTTTCGATGCGAGGACTTTAGTATGCAAACGTCATCGTTTAAATGTTCATTTTGAGATAATGCTTATTATAATAGAAAATATACTAATCTGAAAGTCTCTTCCCTATGAACTGCAAAATTTGACGGCAATGAACAAAACTTGATGATCTCGCTTTGTTAACAAGGAGCTATCGTAGAAAGAATCTCAGCTATGTGATACGATATTTCATATATTTCAAACTTTAAATACGTTCTACATTATTCATTCCCTCGACACAAGATTGAGGTTCACCCCAATTTATGAGGGGGGAAAAGAAAAAAAATTACAAAATACATCTGATATACATCATTTTACCATACACGTCTCGGCTGATGGCGCTATTCAAGAAGTCCGACTTCCCTTCGATCCTCCAAGTTTATCGCGATGACGTGGGTACGGTTTTCGTAATATAGCATGGATCGGTGCATTTGTGCATTTTCATCACACCCCTTTCCTTGTAAAGACAATTAATTTTTGTTAATTCATCATACAATTCAGTCTTTCTTGAAATCGACAATCTCATGCACAAATACGGGAATAAAACGTTGAAAAACAATATAGGGTCAAATAGCGCATTGTTTCGTAGCAGGTGAAGGAAAAATCGAGATAAGTGGTTAAGGTGGACATATATGGAATGAATCCCATCTGAAGCGAAGTATCCACGAAAGTTCTAAGCTTCTTTTCTTATTCGACTCATCATTTAATTGTTCACTCATAATATTATATTTCCCCCTAATTAAACAAAGCAATGAAATAGTAGGGTATAAATCTATTTTGATCAGTAGAATCCCTTATTTTTTATGTTAGCATTACTTAATACGGCTACTCGAAGCAATTCCACATTGCTATCTTTCTAGGATCCCAGACTTCACTTTAACGTATTTTGTAGTTCCTGCTCATTATTATCTCTTTTTTCCACAGATAGCTACTGAAATTTTTACTCTAAAATTTTCGTGGTTTTGCACTGTTGGTCTTAAGAATATTTTCGTAATAGAAATTTCACTAAAAATAATGCAAAGATGCGCGAATATATAAATAATAAATATGTTGTATGTACTCTCTAAAGAAAACAAAAAGAAATAACCTATTATGTATAACTTTCATTAAAAAAATTCCGACAAGCTTTCAGCTGTTTGTTGGGAAATTAATTATTTTATTATATAATGCCAATATATTTGATGATATAAAATAATGGTGTTACTAATCATGCATCAGAAGATTCATAATAGTTTAAAAAAATTAAAACAGCATTTATTTAAATGTTTTAAAACTAATAAGAATGTTAATTATTATTAAACTCAAACGAAACGCATTTATACTAAAACTACATGAAGGAACACAGTCCTAACTGAGCAGATTATGTCTACCTTGCTATCCCTCATACATGACGAAGACCACAACATACTCAATATTAACTCTCAATTGTAAGTTTCATTAATGCCGAAACGTGAGCTTACAATTTGCCATTTGCATGAGATATCATTGCAATTTCGGCAACCCATGAATGCTCGGTTGCTCTACAAGAAACAATATACAAACTTTGTCGCTCCCATTATGCGCAGTTACGATCTTCCGATGAGCGATTATAACTTGCGACTCTGGCCACGTTATGGGTTCAGAGTTTTACGATCTATATTTTTCAAAGGGGTAGTTCCCGATTGACTTAAGTGATTAAATTTGTAGAGTACTAGCCATTACTGAATTTGAAAAGTTGTTAAGTTAAGCTATCTGAAATTAAAAGTGAAGTTGAATGTTTTATTTTTTATTTTTGAAGAATAATTATATGCGAGTCCGTGGCCACTTTTTCCTGTGAGCATACTTTTACCATCGTTAGAAAATTTATCAACACCCAGTTGAAAACCCACTATTCTGTTTCGGTATTGTATTATTATATTACAAACGTTCACCAATATCGAGGTCACCAATATCTTAGACTCGCAACCATAATTTTACGCCAACAGTTTGGTTCGAATGAATTCATAAAACAGGAAGGGGAAGGGGGAACAATATATTTTAAGATAAATTTTAAGATAAAATACCCATATGACACAAAATTTTCAATTATTTGATTTTCAATTACTATGGGCTTATGTGGAGAATCTTGTTTTCGTCCAATATAAAAATCAGTATAATTAATTATTAATTAATAAGAACTACTTCGGTGAATATTTCCAAGTTTCGTGAACAATTGACAACTTGACTTCGGTCAACGCGGATACATCTTAAACTCTTATTTCTACACGATTACACAGGATACATGTGAGTGAAGTAGTGTACTTTTTCTTTCTCTCCGTTTTCCATCATTCAGTCAAGAATACCGTGCGCAACTGCGAATCCCCTCTTGTTTGCACCCTGAATAATACACATCCATCCGTTGAAGTGGTAGACGAAGATTTGGCGGTAGTATTCGGATCAAAAAGGATGGGGTGGGGATGGAGGAGAAAGAAGAGGAGGAAGAGGAGGAAGAGGAAGAAGAGGAAGAAGAGGAGGGGAGAGAAAAAAAAGAGGAAAGGAGCTACATCGGCGCATACGCAGGAAGTATGCTGTGACGCGACCGGCGCTTTCAAGGCCGGAGACCTCCCACACAGCAGCAGCGATGTAAAGAAAACAAGAGGCGCCGCGAGCAGATAGTAGGGAAGGAAGACATGCGGCAGAAATAAACGCGGAGGCGGTGACGGAGTAAAAGCGGCACAGGGTTAGGGAGTTAGGGGGATGGACGGAGGTGTGGTTCGCGTTGACATCGAACTGTCGGAAAAGGGACGGATAACCCAATCTACAGAATGAAAGACGAAACCGGGAGCGTCACTCTTGTCATAGTTCACGGAACTCGCATTCACCAAAATCGCAACTCAACAATTCCAACAGAAATATTAGCACTTTAATAGCTACAGTAGATTTTCCAGGCATTAAATCTAGTATTTCAGAGAGTGTTTCACGTTAAGATGATATCACTCCTTCCAATTTCCTCCTCATTAATATATCTTATTTAAAGACGATGTGAATAATTTCAATCATACGAACATATTTTTACAAATAATTTTAAAAATTGACAGAAAATTGTAAAACAATTGGGAAAAATCCGAAAAATGCAAGACTAAACACAATGTTGACAATCTAAAAAAGGAAGGTAACAAAGAATCATAAGAGCAAATTAAAAAAAAAATTACAGACATTGAGTGAGAATATGCACTCACAATTCGTTATTAAGAAATTAATGTTCTTCAAACAATTATGATGAATCAATGTTTAAGCCAGAGAACGAAGAATTTTTTTTTCATACACTGTTGGTATTTTTAATTGAAGAAAAATGTACATGGCGCAGGAGTTTTGTCGGGAACTGGTAACGTCAGATACCACATGCTTGTAAGACTGGATGACTGTCGAGATTTCCTTTCCAACTAACGTGGACACGAAAACTGTTGAAGGAAGATTACGAGAACAATTAATTGTTTTTTGGGAAAAAAACTTCAATCATTGTATTATATGAACGTGGGATACCGTGCCAGGAGTCAATATATTCTTATTTGACCTGGACAAACCGTGTCTTAGTAGACAGAACTACTAACATTTCGGTCATCCTGCTATGGCCTTTTTCAGGGCATTGTCACAGTCTAACAGATCTAAGTTGTATCGAAATGTATATGGATGAGATGTATTTATTTTTTGTGAAATAAATGAAAATGAAACGAAAAAAAATATGAAACGTTAGTTTTGTCTACTGATGTGAACTGTATGGGGCAAACTAGTACCTATTCTTGACATTACGTTCATCCGCCTTCCTTGACGGGTTTTAAAAACTTTGTATCACATATTTTTGTAACGCAGTATGCTATCACACAAACATAATGCTTATTTAAATATACAAAAAATAGGGAAAAATGAGGATCATATAGTCTCATATGCTGCAAATTTAATACAGCAGAAACTACATTACGAGAAAGTATATAACCGTGAAAAATTTATTTATCGTCTGAGCATGAATAAAGAAAATAAATTTTTCACGGTTATATGCTTTCGAATATATAAATGTAAATTAAAAAATACAGTATTTTAAAACATTGAAACTGCGCTTTCCGTCTAAAATCTATTTTACAGGACTATCCATTCAATATTTACCACGAGTATAATACTAATTTTAGATAGATCTAAAATCCCATTAATCTGGAAAAATTCCTGTTACAACCTATTATATGAATTATAACGAAAAACCAATTCAAATACATCAATATCTATAATGAGATGAAGATTACGTTATATTGCTATTCCTCCCCCTCGAGAACTTCCATGCCATGTGCCAATTCAGGTTCGCGTGCAGAATGGTTTTTTTTCCTCTGAAATTTAGACCTAATTTAGGGACAAACAAAACAAAACCAATAACCTCATCGTTCCTCCATAAATGTTTTCCATTATCTATTTCGAGGACCATTACAGAGTTTGGATTAGCGATCGTATCTAAATAGGGGAGCGGTCATCAATAAAATTGATTTCAACATGTTCAAGAATCGCACATGTGTTTTTAATAAGAAAAAGAACGGGTTCCGTTTGTTTACTACAGCATCTGAAGAAACACATTAATTTTTCTTTTTTCTTCACACTCATACATACTCATTGTACTAAAATGTTGAAAAGTATTAACGTCGCTAAACTCGTTCTTCCTCAGATACATCTTAATAAAATCCACACAATCACATATTCCCTCTCTATCAAACTATCGAAACACTCGCCAATAAATTAACATTAATTATTAATTGAAATAACTCACAATTTCACAGATAACTCTACGGTCAGCAGTAACAACATTTCCCACTTGCTATAGTTACGCCGTATTTTTAATAATAAAAACAAATAATATTAATAAATACTTGTTATTGTTTTTTATTTAAAGGTTTTTTATATTTCTTATATGGACTCAATCTTTGAGCCACTGTGCACATGATTTTCCGAGATCCATCCAAAAACAAGGATTATCCTGTCTTCTTCTTTGCTTTATTTCAAGCATCTTATTTCCCTGCCTGTGTTCTTAAACAGCTTTTTGCAGATAATTTTTTACTTTATTACATAAGGATTCACAATATTGAAATACATAGAATGAGTACAACATAATGGTCTTACGTCCAAAATAGCTTCGAAGACTATTGCCATTCCGCGCAGCGTACTGAAATAATTAAACTCAGGAAAACAAGTCTCGCGGAACAAACAACGGTTGAGAAACCTCACCTTTCCATGTAACCTACTTGAGAAATCACCGAGGATGTGTGTAGTTTTCCTTAAGTCTGTAGAAATAGAACTGCAACATTCAACTAAGTGAGGTGTCTATTTATCCCTACCCGAGCCTCTCTCAACAGAATAAATTCCTTATTTACGTAACTTAGTGCTAGTAAAATTTAATCGCACCATTTGGTGTCTAAGTTGACAGCATAATAAGTTTTTAAGATGATTAAATCCGATGCACATTTTTCGTAATTAATCGCACCTTAAGCACATAGAGGTCGGAAGTGACCAAATCTTCTCCCACCAGATAATTTTTAGCTCAATTTCAAACCTCCATATCCTTTTATAATCAAAACCAAAACAGTTTTTTTTTGGGAGGGGGGGATTGTTAATGTGTCAGGAGTCCCATATTTTATATATTTATTTACTCTTTGTATGTTAATTAATGGGTAAGTTCGGCCCCTTACAAAGATACACATTGAACATTAAATTGACAAAATCACAATGGAGTAAGCACCAGTAAATTTCAAAGAGTAAAGGAACATCAATGGAAGTCTGTGTGAAACTACAAAAAAACGAGCATGAGAATGATAAAAGTTTAATTCACTAAGTGTAAAATAAATAAAATTTTATGGAAATTGAGGTATTTCAAATCGTCATTTCATAATGACCTATTAACAAACTTATTAACATATTTTATCTATTTTTCTTATAATAAAGATTTCTTGAGTGTCTTATTCCAATGCTGTACAAACTAAGTGTAATGCCATGAAACATGTTAGCACATAAGGTGAAATTAATGCTTCATTTCGTCAGTTATTCTAGAGAATCGCGGGAGGTAATTATTTTTCCCAAGTTGGGAATAAATATAAGATGGGGTTGGGAATAAACATAGGATATAGGTGAGAGGGAGAATTCCCTGGCTCACTCCCTCTTTTAATCCGAACCTTGTTTATAAGATAAAAAATCATTATTTGGTAAACGTCCAGCATATCGCTTCCGCCTCAAGAGAATCGAGTCGCGCCATGCTCCCATTCCTCGCCGTCGTGACGTCTGCGATGCGACCGTTGCCGCCACGAGGGGCTTCTCTCCTGAAAGCGCGCGCGAGCGCTCGCGCCACCGTCGGCGATTGTTTACAGTGAAGGAGGTGAGATACCCAGGGTGAGAGTAGAGAGAGATACAGTCGCCGCGCGCCAGCGTCGACGTCAGAAGCAGCAACCTCACTCAAGGCGCGCGGCGCGACACAGGAGGAAATCTGGCGGCGCACGTAAGCTTTCGCGAACGTTCAGTCAACAAGGAGCGAAGGGAATTCTCGGTAACGCGGAGCTGGGTCGTAAAACAGGAGTGGTGTCATCTGGAGCTGCATGAAACAGTTTCGCCGTCCTGCGGAGCATTCTGTCGTAAAAAATGGAATTTATTTTTCATTCACTAATGTTCCTAAAGTGGGCCTTCTCTTTACTCCAATTTTGCACGTCTAAATTTTGATTCGTTTTTATATGTTAAATCATTATTCCCAAAGATGAATTACAGTGTAAGTTTTTGGTAATTAAATATTTGTAAATGAATAAACTACAATATCATACTGGTAAATAAGTAAAGCAAAATGAAAAATAAATNTTTTATATGTTAAATCATTATTCCCAAAGATGAATTAGTGTAAGTTTTTGGTAATTAAATATTTGTAAATGAATAAACTACAATATCATACTGGTAAATAAGTAAAGCAAAATGAAAAATAAATTCAAATGATATTTCCTTTAAAGACTTATCTCCACCAGTTGAAATACTACGCGTATACATGTCACTCCGTGACAAAATAATTTGTTCCGTCACTCGCAGTGAGCTTATAACCAGTTAACTCAAGTTCTGATCGAAAGGTTTCCAGAAAGTTCCGTTTACAGGCACCGAAATTGTTTGTTCTCCAGTACAATATATCTTATCAAGCAGTGCCAGGAATTCAACTTTACACAAACAATACGTACACTTCATTCAAGATAATTTGCATGATCATACAAAGTCTTTAGGCTGCCTTTATATTCTTTCTTACGGTACGAAATACCATTAGTTCCGTTCGGAGTGTTTAATCGGAACTTCCAGGAAAAGAAAATGTATGTTCTAATCACGTCATATCAAAATGAACATTTCTTAACGTTTTTATCTCATTTAAAGATTCATACACAAATGTTCAATTAAGCATGAAAACAAACAGAAAATGATTTTTTTAAAATCACTTATTGTGTGTATCAACAAGATAGTATCAACAAGAACACTCCAAATCTAATACCCAAAAAATCATTTTGACTTGGATAAAAAAATTATGGCAAATAAGTTTTTTGTTGAATCTTGAAAACCATGATTGGATGAGAAAAGAAAATTAATGGAATCAAATTATTTTTTTGAAATCCAGTACATCATTTGTCTTTATATACTTCAAAGGGATAACTTGCATTTATAGGCTCAAAGAACACTGAACTATTACGAAATGAATAACTATGTCATCCCTCCAATTCCATGACTTGAAGATAATTTAGAATGTAATATTAAAGTGGGCATATTTATGTTTCATAACAGCCATATTTATTTATTTAGTATGAAATGCGACCTTTGTTCGAGCGAATCAAATAATTGTACCTGACGAGAATTACGTGAATCCGATGAGCAACTTAAAAGAGTTTCGTAACATGTCGTCCAGAGTCACGAACGTGCAATAAGAGGAAAGACACTAACGAGTGATAAATAAACGCTGCTCAACAGAAATGAAAGACTTCATAACGCGCGAGTGGGACGGTTGATGAACAGGTGCTAATGAGAGAGCACAAGCCAACGTCTCTCGAAACAGACTCACGGTCACAGCAGTTGAGAATACGAGCTTTCTCAATCACCCGTTTCGTTCATATACTCATTCCATCCACGACAGTTCTAACTCAAATTACGTCGTAATGAAAAAAATCCGGAGTGTGTCCCGCTCAACTTTCCAAATATAATTCATACTAAAAACAATCCCCTCCGTGGCTCAGACAGCAACGTTGTAGCTCATCAAGTCATTCCGGGTTCAATTTCCGTTGTGGAGCTAGAAAAAAATTTGTAGCTTTTCACACTAACGCCCCACTTAATATGGCTGTGACTACTGAAAAGCGAATTCTCTTTCATCCATCCACCTCCTCCCAGTATCAATAATTATTACTAACAACTCCAACTAAACCCTCCACGTGAGCCAATTTGTTGGTAAACCCAGCTAAGAGACCCACCAACTAACAATAGCCTACCACCCAAGCTTCAATAGCACACTACATTTCCCATTTACAAATACTACAAAAACTAAAAATACTAAAGAGGCAATAGAACTACAAAACCCATATTGCGATAAAACGATCGGAAAACAGAAAACACCTTCAGAAAAGAATTGATAATATAAAACAATTATCAAACTCGTATATTATTTAACAGATCAATCGCTTATTTTCCTCAAACTTTATATTAGTTTCCTCAAATTATACACCACTGAACAAAATATATGCAAATTCAAGTACAGTATTATCTTCCACATTAAATTCTTTGANAAAATATATGCAAATTCAAGTACAGTATTATCTTCCACATTAAACTCTTTGAAATTGCCTTATATGTTGATCTAAAAAAGACGCCAACAAGATACAATACAAATACACATACGCATACGACATTGCGCATCATCGCCAAAATTTGAAAACACGCTCTTCTGGAGCCAATTCGTAAAGATCTGCAGACATCTCAAAATTATTTTTCGATCGATTACAATACTTCCCTTATACATCCTGTATAATTGGAAAGTAAACATTAAAAAAAATTGTGCAAAATGTGGTTACCTGAATAACATGAGAATACAGATTAGATACGATTGCTTCAGGAATTTAAATCTGTTGTTACATATTGTGATATTTCATTAATGACATGATACTAGGATTCTGTACTATTTTTGTAACACTTGTCAAAGACCAAAACCACTGACGAAACTTAGCGATTGAAATATATTTTTAAGTCTGAAAAAGGTCGTTAATGTTAATAATTTATCAATGACTAATATTCAGTAGGCATCAAAACTTTATTTTGATGATACTGAAGGGACCTGATGATAAATCTGACGCATCTAGTAATATGATGTCCTATTGTATTCTGTTATACTCACTCATCAACGCTGAGAAATAACTATACGATATAGGAACTAAAATTTTCGCGGAATGTACGGGCCTGGGCATTTACGGGCATGCTGACAAATTTTTTTTCGAAATTCCGATTTTAATAGGATGAAGTAGGGAGAAACGTGATTTTCGATGTTTCCGTATTTTCACTAAATCACTTAAACTAATCGAGATATCATCTTCTTTGTTTCCGGGTAAAAACGTCGGGAAAATAGTATAGTATCCTTGGGAAAATGGTCAAGAAATAATTAGAACATGTTCAATAAATAGCAGTAGATTCGATATTTCCTTACAAAAAATGCATTACCAGTTTTTTTCTTAAAATGTAAGCATCTTCTCTAAAACAATCCCTGCAACTTTCTCAAGATTTCTTGGAAAAATAACAGGAAAAATCGGACATTCACTAATTCATTATTGGTTTACCAACATTTAACTTTAAATTTTTTTGAAATGTGAAGAGCTATGCATATTTTTTTCATATCTGGAACATTCCAAAGAGAAATTCGGGCTCATAATACAAAATAATCCCGTTTTGGAGAGAAAACAAGCATTTTGGGGGTGATTGGCCGGTTTCAATATGAAATTCAAGTAATCGGATATTCGTGAGAACACAAAAGATGTAGTATGCTCATAGCAACAAATACAACAAAAGCTATTTTTATAATAGTTGCAATAATTTTCTTTTCATTAATATTCAATTTCCCGTGAAGACAAAATTATTTGAGAAACAAGAAGAGAAGCGAAAAGGGATGAGAGAAAGCTCTTACAACAATTTTTACCAATTAATTCAACTAATTCGTGGAATTCTTTCAACCTACAACAACACGGACGAACAAAACTTCCTACCTGATCAACTTCATATGATAACCAATAATATTGTAGTATATTCGTATATTAAAGCCACTATTTCGTGTGAGTAATAACGTATAAAGACAGAACTTGAGATCAATGTAAGATTTTTTTTTATCCCGAGTATCAGAACACTTTCTATACTATAATTCTGTACACTTTCTAGATAATAGAAAATGGCTTAAAATCCGTAGAACCATTAGGAAATCATCTACTTTCTACCTTGAACATACGTTTCCTTCACGAAATTCAGGTGTATATTCAATTGAAATATAATTCTATAAGTACTTTTGTGCTCTATATATTAGAAAGTAATTCTAATTGGCCAAGCTAGTGATATTGCTTTACGAAAAGCATTATTTACGAACGTTGGCTATTAAGAGTATGGATCTTTCGCGCAGAAAATTTATCAATGTAAGAAAGTTTGGACCCAACAGGTTGTTACTCATTTTGCTTACACGTCAAGGTCGAATTCTTGGACGGGAAACATTGTATGCATTCTACTTACCTACTTCCCGCGTCCTGAAAGTGTCGTGCAAAGAGAGAATTTATATACAATTTCTCCACAACCTGCTGTTTCCGCACACAGCTATTATTCAAAATTAACTTGAACACTTGAACTTAAGAAACGTTTAAAACATTGAATTGTATACTAATGATACGGCAAGTAAATTTTACGAACCAATGTTTCTTTCTTTTTTTTTAAGTACAGCCAAATAATATTGAGCAAGTTGTAACGTAAATGTTATATAGTTAACTTACAGTACGGACACTTAGGTGTCGTCTCCCGGAAAAATAATTTAACCCTAAAAAATCGAAGTCCGAAAACTATGTACAGAGTACAATTTTCTTCGCAGCACTTCAGTTCACGTTACAATCAGATGAAAAAATATCACTAACACGTTGTTCCAACACACAACAATCCACTACTGATAACATATAAATTCGCTTTTAACGTAATCTTCGTATGTCATCTTATCATTTATATCCCAATCATTTATTTGTCACGCGTTTTATATGGCTTCTACCTTCAAGTTTGGAGATACGCGTCAATGAAAACTGTTTTTAAAGTCAATTTCGATTAATGGATCACACTCCTGATAAACACTAACGAGCACCAGCTGTCATAATACTTGAAGAAACGACTCTACCTCGTGAATCAGTCACATTTTCACCTGCAGTAGATGCAATTTCACCACACTTCCAGAGCCAACACACCAGCAATAGACATATACGCAAATACAAACAACTCCCAAATACCACTCGAAACACAACAGGACTGAAAAGAACACTCGGGGCGCGGTCTGAAGCAAGCAAGTAAGCACTCTGCTAGACAGTAACCTACCATCCGCAGCGACGACGGCACTTCGACTACTCTCTGGAATCCCCGTTGCTTCCATCAGCCACGGAGGCGGCGGCGGCGATGGCGGTGACGCCGCCGAAGGCCAACGACCGCGTGGCGGCGACTCCACGGACTGCAAGGCTCTGGTTGAGCGATCCTCAACACAACCGCAAGTACCGTCACCACGAGCACACTCGAATCCAGAAACTATTTCGACCGCGTGATGAGGTTCACAAAGGGTCCGCTAATCCCTAGGGACGAATTAATTAACTTTCACATCTCTTGTTGCATCCGGTAGTTTACCTGAGGACTGGCTCCGCAAAGTCCATACGTGTACCTTTTCACATTAATGTCCCAGTTCATATAACTGTGACTATTGAAAGGCGAACCCACCTTTTATCCACCTCCTACTACTCCAAGTAACTCTTACTACTATCACATCCATATGGGTCGACTTGTTGGCAAACCCAGCGAAGCCGTCCACCTACTATACTCCAGTTATCGAGAGTTTGGACACTTAAAGAACAAAGCGGACTCGAGTGGTGTTTCAGGACAGCCACCACCAATATTTTAGAACAAAAACCCCGACACTCGTTAAGACTCGGACTGCCTCAGATTGTCATTTGATATTAAAATCATCGTTTGGTAGCGCTTACACTATCTTACGGGTGTACCAACGCAATAGAAACAACACAGAGACTACCGTAAAATGAATTTCGTTGAAATTAGATTAAAAAATTAAGGTTTCTTGGATAATTTATGCAATGTAGTTTATTAATAGGAATATTAATTTTGTGTTACTTAACGAGTATTTTAAGGACAGACTCTCCTAGAGGTATTTTGTCAAGTTTGGTGGTAGTGAATACAATGTGTAAGATGAAAATTCACTAAGTCGAGTAATGTACGACGTAGGAGGAATCAATTGAGTAGGTTGGCAGTTCTCCCGAATTTGGTAACTTTTCGTACGGCAGCTAGACTTTAACAATAACCTACCTCCCACATCCTACCTCTCTCGCCCCATGTAAATAAACTTCAATAGCAGCTACGTTTCCCATTTACAAATACTACAATAAAATAATAATAATAATTTCCAAACTCGCATTACTCATATCCTTCCAACCTTTCCAGAGCTGGTCTAAATGTGTGTTCATAATTACTTGAGTGACACATTGTAAGACTAAAATATTCATATATTTCAAAAGGTTTTAATAGGTGACTATTTGATTGGCGAGTTCAACATGAGTGATAATTGTATTTAAACGGTTTTTAGGGCAATAGTTCATTAAAAAAATTCCAATACAAATCCTGCCGCCGTTTCATTTCTTACGAGAAATACGTTCTAGGAAATTTTGTAAAGCGAAGATTTTCACATCGGGGGATCGTAACATTTTCTTCGTCACCGCTAAGATATTTAAACCCTCCGATTTATCACACCCAAAATCTGAAACACCCATGTCAACTCTCACATTCGTTCCAATTACCAAAATAAATTAGCAGTCGAAATAACGTTTCAAGAATACATAAACGAAGAAAACCATGGATGTCGAGTACACTACGATTGGATGTTAGATCTGAATTGAGAGGAAGGAATGGATTTCTCTCCAAACATTTGGGTATGACACACCAACTTTACATGTAGGATCACATCTGTCACCTCTCTCCACGAATGTTAATAGTCTTCGTTAACATAGTTCTCGCAATCCACCGACAACGCCATTGGTAAATCTATTATCAGTCACATCGCCATTACGGGAGAAACCAAACCAGTACTTTCACCGTTTCCGCCAACGCTACTGCTGCCACATCGTAAGCCACCAGAGAAAGCGTCGAAGAGAAAAACCTACACTGCTTAGAATTGCAAGAGATGTAGAAGCACATCATTAGAATCTGAAGAAGTACTCGTGAGTTCACCACACATTGAGTGTGTACTAGTGCTTCAGCAAAAAAGAATACACTTAAACAGTGACTGAGTCCAGTAATTTGTTATATTTTAACAGTCTTAGAAGAACTATTAAGAATCACTGGTTTTCGAGACAAAATAAGGATTTTACCATTTTAAATTTTCTTTTCATTACTTGAACACAAAAAATCCGGTGATTGGATCCGAAAAAGACGAGAAAAACTTATAAACGCAATGGATAATCATAATCCTATCTGCCCCAGCAGGGTCATAAGATAAAACCAACATGATAAATGTAATTTAACTATTTACACTTTTGTCATTTACATTTCCCTTTTTACGATTGCAAGTTCTAAGAAAATGTAATTGATTTTTCTTTATCTCAACAAAAGTCCGATAATTTCCTCAACAGTATTAGGTACGGTAAATGGCCTATGTGCCCCGATATTCAGTGATCGTGTGTTACGCATAACCGAAATCATTCGAAAATTCACTTTACACAACATAACACCAAAATGAAATAAAACGAAGGAAAATACATGTGTTTAGGACCTTCCTTCCCATAAATAATATTTCTTTTTTTAGTTAATAAAATGCTGTTATCTTATAGGGTCTACCAAAACATTTTTATGATGTTTTGTGATTATATGCAGTGTCATGCAAGTGTACCCCAGCAATAGTTTTTATGGACACAACAGAAGCACAGACTAACGTGTAGTTAAATAATTTGAGAGTCCATTGTATCGTGTTAGAGATATTTCTGGACAAAATATCAATATTTACAATGGCTCTACTATGCTTAGAAAGAAAAAGAAAGAAAAAAAGAAATAAAAAGAAAGAAAGAAAGAAAGAAAGAAAGAAAAAGAAAGAAAGAAAGAAAAAGAAAGAAAAAGAGAGAAAGAAAGAGAGAAAGAAAGAGAGAAAGAAAGAGAGAAAGAAAGAGAAAGAAAGAGAAAGAAAGAGAGAAAGAAAGAGAAAGAAAGAAAGAGAAAGAAAGAGAAAGAAAGAAAGAGAAAGAAAGAGAGAAAGAAAGAGAAAGAAAGAGAGAAAGAAAGAGAAAGAAAGAGAGAAAGAAAGAGATAAAGAGAAAGAAAGAGAAAGAAAGAGAAAGAAAAGAACCTATGGTATTAATATGAGTTAATACATTTCAATTTGATTGGAATAAATAAAAGGGATTTGTCTTTCTTTATTTATTCATATCTGAAACGAGGTTTTCATATTATTGATCTCTGATCATTTATTTATGTTCACGATTACTACCCAATTGTTATATCGTGGATAAATATGTCACTAGAAGATGTAATTTATTTGCTCCTTAAGTAGTTTTATATTATTTATAACTCGAAAATTAAACTTTTGTGTTATTAGTTCATATTTGAGACAAACGTTTTCTATATTTATTTAACTCCTTTTCACATATATGAGAAACTTAAGAGAATCGCAAATTATGTGAAATTACTTTCGACAATACACATCACTTGTAGGCACTGAGATTTGATTTCTTTACTTCACTG
>NNCF01129005.1:249853-321157 GCA_002313205.1 Laupala kohalensis
GAAGTCCAAAATGTGTATAATAAAAAAATACAAAATATTTCCTTAATAGCGGTGTAATGAAACATTTTATCTCGTTACGATTTACCAGCGGTACTCTTAGTATTCCAAATATGGGCGCCGTTTCAATTAGACCTACGATTGGTCGAACGAAACTTCCCCTGTCGAAGGGGAAGCAGTAGGAGAGACGCGTTGCAAACCTAACGGATCCAAAACTGGTCAGAGCGTGGGACTTAGAAAAATAAATGGGCCCTTTTATGTTATCAGTAGTGTACACAAACACTTTAATACCAAGATAGAATTCATTTATGTAAGTCAATGTAACGTAACGCTCTATGAAAATGTCTGCTGACTAAGACACTATAATTGTGGGACGATTAAGAGAGCTTATTCGAATCTTTTATAAAACTAAAATGAATAACTTTTCGTTGAGTTTTAAATCCATACGTTCTTCTTTTCAAAACCACAAAAACAGTTATTTCGAAAAACCATAACGAATAAAAATTTCTTCAATGAGTTCCCTCCCTATCTTAAATCCTCGTAAATGATAGGAACATTTCAAACTCTTGCCCTAAAAACTAAAAATCTGAAAAATTGAAATTTCAACAAAAATATTTAAAATGCAAAACAGCGAGTAATTTTTCTTGTTTAATTTTTGATCCTGAAATTTTTCCGGATTAAAAAATATGAAAAGCAACAAAATAAGACCTTGCATTTATTGTTCCCCTGCACTTAACTGAAAACTACAGAACTGTGTGGCACAAAAATTAAATGGACACTTTTTATTTCTTGGTTTTGTTCTTCCAATTGTCGCTATAACAAATTCATTGGAACTGAACTTATTGTATTTGATAAGTGATAAAAAAAATTATTGGGCTTATACCAAACGTTTCATCACATACCATGTATGAAGTCATTTTCGTTGTTCTTTTCTTCCATTTGCATGAAAAACTTTCTTTAGCACATAAAACAAATTTGATACATTTTCCAATTTACGTCTAGATGAATTCACAATATTCGTGTTATAATTTCTCTTCTAATGTAAGCAAAACCAGAACATGCTGTTAAAAGATAATGAAGCATTTTCAATGTAAAAATTCTCAGACGCTGAAAAGAAAATTGTAATTCCTAGGTAACACATGAGCTACAAATCGAGGACATAGGAGGTAAAAATAGTTTGTTTTTCAGACCTAATCAACATGTTAGATGAACACTAAAGAACGGCGGCTGACGTCATACATATCTTGAAAACACATGATAATAACGAAGTAACCACGATCAGCAGCGTGAAGAATAACACGTCGTATACAAGCATTACAAGGTGAATTTTTTTAGTTATTCCATTAAATAAAGAACCACTTATAATGGTAAAATTTTCATGTAATCCGACTACCTTTCAACTACTTAAAAGTGTCACAATTACACCGTGTTTGGATTCATCTTACAAGTAACAATACCAAAAATTTAAAAATTTAAATATTATTTAAAAGTAAGTATTAAAAATTCGTAGCTTCGGAATTGAGTGTCCAGTGTATGATTAATGATAGAACCATTCGCCGGGTATGCCGGGCTGCGTGGCCGTGAGAGGACCAGAGGGTCGCCTAATACTTCAGGGCGCTCGGTTACTTGTACGAACTATATTATTTATTGTTCAACTAAATAATTCATTAGATATGTTGCAATATTTAAAGAAGGCCGGAAATCTGCTATAACGAAAATTAAATTGTGTTTATTATTTAGTTTGTTTCATTTATTTACCTTCAAAATTAAATATTGCACAAATTTTTGTAGTTTATGTCATTTACTGCTTTAATACAATACATAATCCAATTGATTGGTACATCGCGAAATCCTCGCAACTAGCAATGGTTTATTTTCCAATCGTTAATTTTAACTCAAATCTGTTCCGAAAGGTCCACACAAGTGTTTCTCATCCACTTGAATTCACTGGAATTCCGTCTCCCAAATGTTTTCACTGGCCGACTTGTAGGAGCGTTGGAGCCTAGCTCTCAACCGCTGAGCCTAAATGTACCGTCGCCTTGTCTCTTTCGTCTCTTGAGATACGCCAAGACGCCAGCCAACCAGCCTGCCTGCCTTCCTCAACGCAGCCACCTTTGTAAGGGCAAACGTGCCGTAAATAGCAGCGCCCCCGACCCCGCCGTCCCCGCCACCGCAGACACAGGCGGGAAGTCCCGGAATGCACCCACTAATTCTCACACATTAAGATCGAATTCATGTAACCGGAGCAAAATTAGGTACTAAAACTAAATTCTTGCGATGAGACCAAATTTATTTACTATCCTGCCGCACGTTCCGACAACTCATGAGGTCATCCTCAGGGCTCTAAACGTATGTACAGGTCCATCGATTCACTTCGTACACCAAATAGGGTCATATTAAATAACCACATTTTATAACTTCTTCCTATCCCAATGATCATATCTAACCACGCAAATCACTTTTGGGTCACCTTCACTTTCAATGGTCTAGTGAAATTCTAAGAACAAATTCACTTCCCGAAAAAAATTTCTTGCTTGCTTATGGATAAAGATTTCCTTTTTTAAAAAAATCTATTTATAGACATTTTGTGTATGTTTTCTTGTTCAATTAATAAAAAAATGAGACAAATAAACACTAAATACATAATCAAACTCAAGACAATTACTAATGTGAGGTTTTCAGTAAGTTTATTACTATTAAAATAATTTGAAATCTCCATAATCATTTATGTTACGAGTAATTTGAAATACGTACCTATAAACAAAGTATAACAAATCGAATTATTAATCTGCGAACAAATAAAAACTAAGCTTAATGAACAAAAAATAGAAGGATTAGACTTACTGAACATACTTTGAGATATTATGTCAGATCGCTACATACCTGGTTTTAACACAGTCAATAAATATTGAAGACACAAATTAAATTACCTGCGATCACATGTAATTTCGTCTATTAGTGGTACTATATTAATGTCTCATAACCATTCCGATCTTTCAGTAATTCATATTATTACGTAATTAACACGGAGAATTATAAAATTACAATTTTGTAATGACACAGTATACAGAACAATTTTTCGATAATGGTTACTATTGAATGTTATTAGGGTAACTCAGTGGAGTGGAGTGATAAAAATTATTTCAGGAGAATAAACAAAAATACTCACTTATTCCTAATTAGAATACTGAGAAACAAAATATAATCAAAATTTTGTTTTATAAGCAGATTCCATTAAAATGAGTCTCGTATTAAAATATGAACGTCTTTTTAACAATGTTGTATTCGTTCATTAAAACAGTTCCCCTCTCTTAAACTTCAATATTGCATCCAGAAAAAGTCAGTTCACAATCTACTGTTTCGAGACGATCGAAGTATAGACGCTGGGTGGATGTAAAAGATTTTATAGGAGAATGAATTCACAGTACACAAGGCGAACTTGAGCGTGGTGAACGCCCACTCTCCTCAGACAATACGCAGCCACAAAACTGGGCGGTCCGAAAGCTCCGGAGTCACACCTGGCAAAACCGGTCGCGCAAGAAGTCACCTGCCAGCCGTGAAATCGTCGCTAGTCACACACTGTGATATACAATACGCCCAACTACGACAGCGGTGAAAAAAAAAAACGAATAAAATTTAGAACCACATTACTCCCGAGAAGGATCTGAGTCTGAGACACGTTTGCAAACACAACGTCAGAGCTAAAAGAAGGAATAACATCACAGCGTCTTCCAGGAAGACTTAGTGAAGTGGATTGGATTCGATTGTGCATGGAGACAGAAAGCGTCGTTGCACAATGTAATAGGCAGCTAGATTTATTAAGGACTCGCAAACAAGAGTATGACTGGTCAACACACGATGCAAAAATGTACGTGACATAATATAAGTAGTTTAATACTAATCATATTTAAAACGTTGATGACGATGATGATTATTATTATTATAACTATTTGCTAAATTACATTTAAAACGAATGGAAGAATAGTATCTTTTCGACTGAAGAAACTGCACAAGATTCGCANAGATGACGATGATGATTATTATTATAACTATTTGCTAAATTACATTTAAAACGAATGGAAGAATAGTATCTTTTCGACTGAAGAAACTGCACAAGATTCGCAACGTACCATGACACTTCAGAAAAATTTCTGTAATATATTAATTTTATTTCACGACTTCGTGACATTAAGAAATTCCGCCAGCTCCTCTGTCGAACCAGATGATTTCGAACAAGGAATTGGGAAGGAGATGTGTTGGGTTGCCACGGAACGGAAGATATCTAAAATACATTGTTCGGGAGATTAAGGAAACCCCACTGGTGCCACCCAGAGGTGCAGTGCCACATTAGGTAGTGTGGGTGTTCTCATGTCGGAGTAGTTAGTAAAGAATAACCAACCCTCCCTATTACGGAGTCTTCCAATGGTTTGAAATGCAAAACTGAGGATCCAGGTCTAATTTAAGATTGGATTATTTGGATGGAAAAAATAAATTAGTTCCGGCATTTGCGCGCGCGAACCGGCTACTCCCAATCAAACCATAGATGTTTTGCCCACTTATCGGTCAATGCAAGATAAAATAATCCAAATTTCGTACATCTAGCTTTCATGTGAAATACTTTCTATAAAGTGCGAACTAAGTCAGATAAAACGTAGGCACTGTGCCTCACGTGACGCAGTATTTTTGAAAGGTTTGCCGGTTGTGGTAAGATAACCTTATAACCAATTTTCTTTATCACAATGGAATACAAAACTGAATACGAAGGTTGATACTCAAAAACCATTACAAAATATTATTAAAGCGAAAACGAATATTGTCACAAAGATTCGAGTTCCACAAATTTTCTTCCGATCTTATTAACTCCAACAATCTCCAAACAAACTTTCACAGACGTATCACAGTTCTTTTGGCAACTGAAAATTCAGAAATAATTAATTAAATGAAAACACTTACCACGTTCCCCTTCATTAAAAACCAGAACGCACAAAGAACACTTAAAATTTTGTTGATACGAGGTCCTCTCACAGCCATGACTAGACTCCTAAATAATACTAGAAGAGCCAGTTCAGGATATAGAAACAGTTTGTTCAACCATCGTTAAAGAATGAGTAATCGTAAGAGACGTTCCGTCCAAATAAATTACTTGGCATGCTTATATTTGCTCGCACGTCACCTCACGTGCTGTTTTCTATTTCAATGGTTCGTAAATAAAGTTTTATCTACAACATTGTCTTTTCATGTAATACTGTAAGTTTGCTCTCGAGTCCAACAACACGTATTACTGCGCATGGCTAATCGACGTTACATATTTTCTCAAAGCACGAACTCCGTGTAGAAATAGTTTCCCAAATCAATACAAGAGGAAAACGCCAAACCAGAGTATTCGAACCATTTGCAAAATAAATTTGCTGCGTACACAAGTCAATTAAACTGAAGTATTTACCATGCCCCAGTACTTTTTGGCACATATTTAAATTTCCTCATTATTCAACATGAAAATTTTATGTCATTTTCATATCATGAAATAAGCGACTTATGTTAAACATAATTGGATAATGAATCGAGATAAATTCACGAAATTGAACCGAGAGACATGTTTTAAATAGTCCGTTTATTCACTTGATAGGTAACGTCCATTTGAATCTATATGCTCAGCACCCTCCTAAAGCATGAACGTTTAACAACTCTGTTGCTTATGAATAGTACCTGTAATGTTTTTGAACATTTGTATAAAAAACCTCTTCCCACGTATAAATCTCATCTGCTCCCTAATCTATTCTTATACAATGAATCAGTAATCGCCCCTTTTTGAAATTTAGTCTCTGGTATATGAAAATGACTCTTGGCTTTATCCTAATTCCAGCAAAATAATTCGACCAATAAAGTTCCATTTAATTTTGTTCGTGAGATTCGAAATAAAGTTTCTGTTTGAGTCAGCGGGTTGCTATATCTTTTATATTAAATCAGTGAAACGTGGGGATTAAGGATACTCATGTACGTTCGTTACATAGCAACACTACTAGACCACCATCATTAATCAATTACATTTCCACTAGGTATCAGCGGTGTTTTGAGAAATAATTTATGTGCCAAGTTATAACATTCACATGAGTTACGTAGCTAATAGTTATCTATAATGAAAATCATTATTTGAAATCAGAACATTCCAAATCCAATCTGAATCATCTTACTCCATCCTCCTCATCACTCACAGTGTACCGCAGGGTGTAATTATACTAACATCACTTATTTCTCTTACTTTACATTTATAAGCTTCTGAACCCCGGTCGTGGAATTCCCCATACATGACGGTGATGTTACTTTCTAAGAAAGACAATGCCATACTGAGGACAGCTTTGGTACCTGATACGCAATTATCACAACATTGTCTTAAAAACTGACAACAAACATACCACACAACAAAAGCATCACTACAGTCGCAGTGGTAAATATTCCCTCCGTTAGAGTTCCCAATTATTTTAAACACTTTGAAAGCTACAAAAGATAGAGAATATTCAGGCTACAAATAAAAACACTTCGACAAATTCCAATTTTCAATTTCCAATTGCATTTAACGCTACAACCCCGTAGGATCTCTCTGAAATTACATTTTGCCCATCTGCAAAAAGTATATCAGAAAAGGATCCCAAAATAATTAAATTATTATTACTTGTATTTCCTTTCCTTATTCATTCTATTAATTAGTCCAGAAAACTAACTTTTCGTAATGACGTATTCTGCTTTGTACTTCAATATTAAGATAGACAGTTTTGCGGGATTTATACTGGCAAATGGTAAAAATGGTAAAATGGTAAAGTAAGAATGATAAAATAAAAATCGGTAAAATGGTAAAGAATACACTGGAATATCAGGTTCGTGACTAAATTAAAGACATTTTCCTATTATTTCTGCAATATTCAACCCTTTGGCTTTGATATTTTCTTTTAACATATATTTTACTTTCGGATAGTCAAGACACACTGCGTTAAATGAAAGTAGGGTTTCAAAACACGTTTCGAACTTAGTAAATTAAGGAGGATAAATAAACATTTTCTTCTTCTACATACCTCCTCTTAATAATACAATATATTGTAATTATAAATGATTAAATGAAAAAAGGGGTATTATGTTGAAATATATGTACAGAGAATACTGATGCTAAATAAATGGGAAAATCGGTGTACTCACATCATTTCAGTTATCCGAAAGTAATATCCTTACTTTTTTTTATTGTAGTATTTGTGAAAGGGAAATGTATCGTGCTACTGAAGCTTATCTACCATATATAGGGCGATAGGTGGTAGAAGGCGGGTGTTAGAGCTATTGTTAGTAAGGTGGCTTCTTAGCTGGTTTACCAACAGTTTGGCCCACGTGGAGATATTCGTAGCGGTAGTTAGTAATAGTAAGAGTTAGAGATACTACGAGTAGAAGAAAGTCGAATTACTTCCGTACATGTAGCTTTCTGAAAGCATTGCTATTAATTAATAGAACCGTACCAAACGAAGTGGTTTTCACGAACTGTCATTTACACTCATCCTCTCCCTCTCTCACCACCTACACGTAAGGACATGTAATAGGATCCACACCCATGTCCACATGCAACCGGGGAAATTGAGGGAAAATTACCAATTTCAGCGGTAAAGTGCTATTAATTACTCAAATCAGGAGGACGTTAATCGTCAGCTATCGACTCAATACACTCCCCTTCTTTAATGCTGTTCTCACGGTTACAAACACTATTCTAACATTTGACACACCCCTCGTTTTCCACATCCACATTGTCACATTGTCATGCACATGGACGAAAAAAAAACAGGGCAATAATACAGAAGAATGTGAAGGTATTTGATTAGAGTTTCCTACACATACAAAAATTGTATACGAAGATTGATGCATGTCTTGCTACAGAAAACTAACTTCGATATACTAACGTTTGAAATAATGTTAGAATTACACTTTCTTTTACCTCCTGATTTAGTAAAAAAAATCGATACAAATCCTTGTCAGTAGAGATCAAAACAGTTTTTTTTGTGTGGGGAGGGGGAGGAATCAAACATCACCAGAATACGCGTATGACTCAAAGAACAGGTGCGTTTGTTGATGGGCACATGTTATCTGTCACTGAAGAGCACTGCAAGTACTTCATGCATGAAAAGGGTAATAATAATAATAATAACCAATAACATTAACCAATAACAATAAGAAAGAGAAACATTCATGACATTAAACCTGACTTTCAGATTAGCCGCATAAAAAATAAACTTGTTTGCTAAATAGATTTAAATTAATCATGTTACGTCGAATGAAAATGAGAGACGGGACCGGGNGCTAAATAGATTTAAATTAATCATGTTACGTCGAATGAAAATGGGAGACGGGACCGGGGTTCGAACCCAGGATCTTGAGCTCAGCGCGCTCATGCGCCTACCGACTGCGCCATCCCGTTCGCCACCCGGGCCCGTCTACCATTCTCGTTCAACTTGTGAAACCCGAAGACCTCTGAGATGGTCTCGTAGAGACTAAATAGCAGATTTCGTAGATTTAGACTAAATAGCAGGTCTCGTAGATTTAGCAACACCAAGAGATAATTTTCGCAAAAATAAACGGGAAAATTGACTAAAAATGCAAAATTACTCAAGACTTTGTATTCAAAATTAGAAGAATGTGAGTTAAAACAAAGGTAATCAGCAACATTGTTGGACACTGTGGAGCAATTACTGTAAATCTAAACTAACAACTAGATTCCATACCCAGGGGCGGATCCAGGATTTGATTTTGGGAGTGGTCCGTAAAGAAAAAGACCAGTGACTCCTGATCGATCCACCAGAAATTAAAAAAAAATAAACTTCTTGAAACTAATATAGAACATTCGTATAAATAAATAACGTATTAACTTAAATTGCATGTTTCAAAAATAACCTTTTAAAACTACGTCTTTGAAATAATTCGTGTTTTTAGTCATTTTTACTTTGGGCGTTCCTGTCTTGAAGTCAAGGGTCGAAATATCCTAATCAATATTTCTTCCGATCATTCATTAGTCGGCCAATGTTATTAAACATTTTACAGGAACACAAAAAAAAACATTTCCATAATTAATTTGTTGTACTAATTGAGTTTCATTATCCTAATGACACATTTATTTTCTCATATTTATCATTTACATTTTTTCGATAATATTTGTATTGCAAATTTTATTTAGGTAATGTTCGATTGGATAAGTGGCTCGGAATCTCGCTGGTGTGTGAGAATGCTAGAAGCAGTGAAATATTGTAATCCTATGATCATGTGTCCACGTAGGAGTATTTAGAAGCAAAGCAAGTCATATGTTTGTCCTATAAAGCCTTTTGGCACATATTATTTCGTCTTGTTGCTTTAAATACAGAAATGTTTTCGAAATAAAAATCGTAACAATAAAAGTTATATTTATGTTTTTCTTCTTCGGGGAGGGGGGTACGTACCGGCAAACCATACCCTGGAAACCAAGAGGATGAGAAATACATGAAATCTCTCTTTTTGGTACATAAATTTCAAGAAAATGCATCTCATCCTTTAGGGAGCGTTTGCGATCTGGAATTAGACATTTCAACCATCCAAAACGCTAGTACAGCTTAGACGTGATACTACTGGTACGAATAATAGTAATTATAATAAGGCAAATCAATATCGAAGCCGTGATACACTGAAACATTCGAAAAAACACGAGGCAGTTACTGAAAAAAGCCACCATACTCTTCACAACTATACTAGAAAATAATAGTAGGAATAAGTTCAAATAGCATAAGTATTTCAAATTATTGCACAGTATTCTTTTTATTTTGAAAAATGATTTACAACACCAAAAGTAAGCAGAGATTAAAATCAATAAATTTTACGACACTACACACACATTTTATATTATATATATATATATATATATATATATATATATATATATATATATATATATATATATATATATATATATATAAAATATATATACACGTTGCGCTCTGCCGGCTTGTTTTTACANACCAAGGTTCTCTTCAGGTTCTTTACATTCCTTGGGTCCACTACTACACACATCAAGTGTTGATACGTTCATAATAAAATTTTGTGATCATTTGTCATACTTGTAAATGGCATCGTGTTTCATGTTGTACATCTTATCATTCTGGCTATAGAGTGACACTACTATCTTACGCGACAAATATCTACCGCCCCAAGAGTCAGAATAACTATGGAACTGCAATTCATAATGCACGAGTGTATTAAGGGATAGCATTATCAAGGGGTTTAAAATTCTGACTTTTTTTTAATGTTTTTATAAAAAACTTAAAATTTGATCGAATTTTCTGAATTCTAATTAAATCTAATCGCAGTGGATTTTCTGAATAAAAATGATACGTTACCCAAAACTCAATTTGGATTCAATCCCAACTATTCAAACACTCATCCACTCATTAAAATATTTGAGCATATTGCCAATGGTTTACATTCCAAAGAACACACAATAGCAGTTTTACTAGATATCACTAAAGAATTCGATAGCATATGACAAACAGGATACAGGACCATCTTCTTTAAAATATTCAACATTTTGGAACTCCTGAATATCTTCAAAAGCTAATTTGCAACTAATTAGCTAATTAAATCTTCAAAATGAAAAGTAACCATGCCTAATCAAACATATGAAATCATTGCAGGCGTTCCTCAGGGATCAATTGTACCCCCATTATATTGAACTACACCTCTGAACATTCATGACATTCTAATAGCGCTCTCTTTCAAGCTGGTTTCAAAAAGAGCGCCTAAAATTAACCCGAAGAATTTTGCCACCAAAAAATAATGAAATATCACTAATAACAATAGACAGTTTCCAACTCCCGTGGACAAATAATATTCTTCCCAAATATCTTGGAGTATTAATAAATAGAAAATTTATTCAGAGTGCCCATATTGAATCCGTCGTTCAAAAATCAACAGTAAAATCATTACGACAACATCCCTTTATTCACAGCATCCGCAATGAAATTAGAATCAAAATTACTACTATACAAGAGCATAGTACGACCCACTCTAACAAGCGTATTCTCTGCTTCGATAAACCATGCCACCAGCAGTTTACGCATCATTCAAACTTTCCAAAATAAATTTCTTCGAAAACTACTCAACGCACCATGATTCATTCCCAATAAACAAATTCATCATGAACTACAATTTCCGACTATAGTTCATGTGATAAATCTCTGCACAAAATTCTATAAGCTATTTCCTATGTGTCCAAGTACAACATATATCAATTCAAACAAGCAAATATTCCAAACATAATTAAATCTTGATTACCCAAACATATTTAAACCCCAATGATCAAAATTTATAATCTGGAAAAATCTCTAAGTCCTCTGTACCTATCAATTCTTGCTATCAACCTGCCCCCTTTCCACCAATAGAAAAATTAAGTACTTTATACGATGCTCCTCATTCACAAAATTGTTCCGGGTGTTCAGTATAGCACTCAATATCAATTTAAGAAGTTTCCTCAAATGTTCCTGTAAATATTAAAACCTCAGTAAGGTCGATCGGAAAGTAATTTAAAAAACTTAATCGACGGTGAAATCTTATGTAATTAAAGGAAGGGTAATATGAGGGTAAAACGTTGTTTATGAGTTTTTTTAGAAAGAAGCAGAAGCGGGAAGAAATAACGCCAAATCAGATAAAACGAAAAAACACGAAGAATAAATCTTGTAAATTTGTTACAGCAAAAACCCAAAGTTTTAAGTTGGTTTCGTGAACTACTTCTGAACTTTCGAAATCGCTGATCACAGAACAATCAGGCGCGTATACAGTTCAAGAGAACACAAAGAGCCACAGCGAAGGCTAACAATAGCGACCGATTGAAGACCGCGATCGCCGTCATGTGACGTCATCGCGAGAGGTTCGCGAGGTCGGCCTGTTCCACGGATGCGATGTGTCGGTTGCCGAATTCCACGCAGTGGACGATGTAGATCATATGGGATAGCAAACGACCCAACAGAGCATGTGTCATCACAAGCTATTTTTGGCGCCGCCCGAGAAAAGAAACGACGCGATTCGTAGTCACGCCAAATCTCGTTGATTCGCATTCAATAGCTGCAGTGAGGTGTAACTTCCATACCTTCGTTTCATGTTGGTTTGCTACGTGACGCAGTGAAGTGAATCATAATGTTACGTTAAATACGTAACCGTTTAATGTGACGACCTCAACCAGTGAAACACACACTATTCCTTTTTCATAATACATTCGATTAATACATATCAACCCGGGGAAAAAGCTAACAACAGGCAGTCAGGCAGGCCAAACGTTAGAGATCAAGCCCTCTGTCCGTCACAGTGGGAATATCAATTACTGCTGGTTCTACGAATTGGTTGTTGTAGGCGGCAGCATCCGTACGTAAACTCACTAAGATTCTGCTGACACGAATAAAACACCCACGTGTACAAACCAAGAGGAAGAGTCGGCAATACTGACATTGGCTATTCGACTCTCACGTGGTCTTCAGGCTCATCCCCATTCCTTTTCTTTCGCTGCGAATACTGAAAGCATGTAAAGAAACTGATAAAAATAAGTATATTTCAATATCTGAAACTTTTATTGCTGTTGCCTATATGTATAATTATAAACAAAATAAAAAAAATTTCAGCGCATTCATTCGTTTTCGTTTTAAAAACCTTAACGTTTTCAAAACATAAACGAAACTTACAATCAATAAACGAAAAAGAAGGTGTAAGTTTATCGAACGAGATGATCCTAAGACACGCTAGTGCCGCCAAGAGGGAGTACCGGCGGACACCGCTACCACTGCCTTCATATAGATCACTAACTATTAGACAACAAATTATCAACAAAAGATAAAAAAGTAAATTGATTCTTGTTCTTGTAAGAAATGTAATGGCGTAAGATAAAGTTGCACGGAATCCGATAGATACAGACGAGAAACGCTTTTCAGTAACACCTCATAAAAATAAAATTTGAATTGATGTAATCATATGATTAGTCCATACAACAGTCAAAAATTAATACACAACCTGTGAGTGACATAGCAAGTTGACAGGGAACACTTGTGGAATTCTTCAGCTGCGTCTAAGACTATACAATCACCCGTTGTCAGCGTACAACTTGGGTGGTGGGCCGCAAAGTCACACCGCATAGTACCAATTACAACTCTTGCACGCACGAATTATGGATTCGGCAACAGTTCCCTGTAGTGTCCTTGCTCTCTTTCTCGCACTCCTACACACGCTTTCATCCTCCTCCTCTTTACAACATGGTCCAAGTTTTTTTTAATATCTAAAAAAAGTATTTTTTAAAAGATATTTAACAAAACGGGAGAGTTCTCCAATCATCTTTCGAAAATTGATTTTTTATGAACCACCATACACCACTTCCATGTGTAATCTAGATCGAAAGTTTCAAGGTATGGTATGGATTCGTAATAGTATAATTAACGTAATTTAAATATGTATGACTTTCAAAGTCAATTTAATGTTAAAACATGTAACAAGAGAGAAAATATTCAGGATACATCAATACCAGCAGAAATCCGAATGGCAATTATACAATTAAGAAATCATTTGATTCTGCAAGTACGAAACGTTTCTTTCATAATTTGTTCCTTTAATTATCTTCGGATAAAGCAAATGAAAAAAGAAAAATAATTTGGGGGCTGACTGACAGTACAGGGAGGAATAAAACATACTAGTTACATCGACTCACCATACAGACACGGTCAATACGCACATGTAATTATGCATGCATTCTATATTTTAATTCATTGAAATGCTTTTCCCATCAACTACATTGAAAAAAAAAAATTTGTACAATTATCTCGCAGTATCACGTGATTTAAAATACGTCGTCTCAAATCATAGTTATTAGGCAATGCTTTGATGAGATCGTATACAAAGGACTCCGATCTGGAGTTTATTACTCATGACGAAATCTAATTGCGTCATCGAGCTGTGAAAATTCACAATTTTTTTACTCTTAATGGCTGTCTCCTACCGTAGAGTAGCCATGGAGAGTAAATAAATAATGACAATATTTTTATAATGTAAATAATCATAATAATATTGTAATGTTAATCATAACATTTTAAAGAGACAAAATTTTTACTTCCTACTCACAACGTTTCGACTGCTACTGAAGTCACATTCACTAGACGACCCAAAAAAGTTGTAAGACTTAAAATCTTAGGTCTGGTAGGTCTGGGTGAAAATGGCGTAGTTGTAGTAGGTGAACAGGTGGAGTAATGGTTAACACCCCTGCGATCTAAGCAGAGGATCCGGGTTGTATTCCCGGCTCGTCACTATTTTCATCTGACCGAAAGTTATCACATATCTCCTCCACGTGTAGGGTACACGGAAGAAATAAATGCACATAAAATCTTGACTACCTATGAGTTCGACAATAATATTATGGCAAATGAATATGGGTTCATTAATGAAGTAAAAGTAAGTGATACGTGAGTAGATGAGGTTACATGTAAATAAAGATCTTAGTGACAATTTTTTTAATATTTTTCCCGAAATACGTTCATCTTGACAACGCCAGTGCTGTGATTATCCGTATATGTGACTTGTGTAGATAGTTGCTATGACGGTTAAAGGATATTATGGGCAGAAGCATAGTAGCGAAGTTATTAGGTATTACGTAATAACAGTCGAGGAAATCGATATCAACTTCTAACGTTTTTCATTTGTCAGCGAAGTCCAACTTCTCTTAGCTCGCGGGTCATTTAGAAAATGACTTTCGATCTATCTGGCCGGCACGGGATGGGGTTTGGTACAATGCTGCCCGACAAATGAAACTAATGGTCCATATTTATTTGTTTGTTACGCGAGATTTTTGGTCTCAAATCTATATTAATTCAAGCTGAAAAAAATAATATAGTTCTTCCTTTTTAATTCTAACAGAAGAAAATAATACATTTCTTTATTTTTAGAAAGATTTTTTATTTAGTATCATAATATGTTTTCATGTAATGTGTGACGGGATAATTCCAAACACAATTTCCTATTTTATCACACCGAACATTCTGCGTCAAATATTAATTCTGACAGCATGTATACTAATAAAAGTGAATTATTTGGACCGTCAGTGGCATGCGAATCGGAAAAATTAATCGAGTTAACTATTTGAAGTTTCAAAGTTTACTAAAAGGTTATTGCAATTAAAATGCAAAGAATGGTTAATATTGATGAATTACTAGAGCAGAAAAACAATGTAAATCTGTCCACTAGATGTGTATCTTCACTCGAATGACAGTTGAATGTGAAGATGTCCGCCAGAGTTCGATTGCGTTACGTGCGGCGGAGAAACCGAACGTATAATCTGCGTGACCGAAGAGTAGAAGTAAAATTAAATAAAGGCTGTGAAGGACATTGTTTTCAAGAACATAACCTAAGAGGGAAATGAAAAGCAGAGCATCTGAAGTGTCTGTTTTATTTATTAAGCTCTCAATGTGAAGTGTACTTTCCTTCTGACTGGATTTTGAAATAATTCGTAATTACGAACATACTAGCATACAAAACTGAAATTGCATTTTTATAGGTTTTCTTCGTTGCAATTAATTTTTGAAAGTAACAAATGTGAAAATTTAATATCACGAAGTAGAAAAATGTGGAAACTAACATATGAATTTTGAATATTATATAAGACACCGAGCACGCCGGGGATTATGAGCTAAAAATATGGACCTATTGACGTGGTTAACACCCTCTGTTGGAACAACTATATCAATTTTCAGAACCAATTTTTCTTAGAATATTGATGTATTTTTGTTGTAATGCTAATAATGATTTTTTTTTAATTTTAGGTTTTATTTATGAATTGTTTTTAATATTTTGAATGTCCTGTAATGATTGATTTAAGTTTCTTTTCAAATCCCGGGCAACACCGGGTAGTTTTATTAGTCGATTTATCACGTAAGGTTGTGCCACTCAACGTTTAAAAAATTGACTTAAAATGTAATATAACTCGTGTACCGTAAATAAATTTACAGCTGATTTACATGACTGAAATGTGTAGGAAATGGGGAAATACTCGGACATACAAGAATCCTTGGCAAGTACGTCAAGAAAACCGCTATCGTCACGTACTGTCACTCACGACGTCCAACCGGATAACGAAATGGAGAAAGCCGAAGTCAAGTGAATCGAGCGAATAAGCATGCGTGGGAACAAACTCACTCACAACAAGTGAATCCACGACCTTCCTCCTCCCTCCCCACCAACCCGCGACCCATTCCCCTTCGGAGAGTGGTAGTCAATTGTTTTCAGCATCAGATCCCGTCCACAGCTGCACCGGTGGATCAAATTAATCTCCCGCGATTCAGAGACGAGAGAAAAACGGAGGGAGAGGAGATATTAATGAGTTAAACAGGAAATAAACGAATGGTCCGAGCATTGCATACCTCCATGACACCGCTTCATTAATACACTTTACATAACGCGTCCGGTGAATTTTCGACCGTGGCAAAACAAACGCGATCGCTGCTTTAAAATGCTTTTTCCCTTCCTTTTTTTCACATCGTGATGTACGAAGTGAAATGGACATTTCACGTAACGAAATTTCAAGCTGAAATATTGGAGATACGTTAAGATAAAAATTATTCCAGTAAATATAACAACGCAAATCAAACACCTCATATAAACATAGTTAAAATTTTACGTATAAAAAATGTCGAAAAATAAATGATTCAATTATTGAAGTAGTTTGTAACGTCACAAAGTTTTGCGACGCTATCGGAGAAGGTTGAAATAAATGTATTATATAAGTGAGATTTTGGTGTGGTCTGCCTCGTTAAGAAATGGGTATTTCATAAGGTTGTCCACATGAGGTAATATTGTTGGGGAGACATTGTTGGGATTGACAATGTAAAAAAAGAAGATTGACAATGTAAACAGAACATGGGGACATGAGAATGCAATAGTGTACATCTTGTTATTCAATAATGTTTGGGTGTTTGCTACAAACATTTCAATTTGTATTCATGTTATACTAATGTGAGTTTATTAGTTATATTAAATTTATACAATTCCCAGTTCTGGTAGTTTTTCTGGCTTTCGGATGCAAAGCCAGTGGTGGCAGCGGAGGACTACCCGATACCTATGAAAGATTTTCAATTAGGTATGGTAAAGTATTTATCTGAAAGTCATCGTATGAAAAGTGTAGCATTTCGTGGAAAAAAAAATTCGGCAGTGTGGAATCTGCTCAATACTTAGGAACGCTATGGACGACGTTATAGGACGTTACATAGTTTAATTTTATAATCTTTTTTTTTTACAATTCCATACTTAATTTTTTATCATGTGTAACAAATTACGTTTATAGCAGCTTCAAATAAGATGAATAAAAATAATTTGTGTTACTTATGAAATAATATTATTTTCCTCTCGTTAAGGTTTTAGAAGCGCTCTGAATACACGATCAACCAAACGAAATTCGCCTCGCCTTATCGACATAGAACCAGGGACTGTGCCTCGTCTTTTGCTTAATCCGGAGAGTCCTGTCATTCGCAACTCGACTCCCCGCCACGCCAGCTCCTCGGGTGCACCACGAGCTTTAACCGCCTTCCTGCGAACCCCGAAGGAGTCGGAGCACACGAGGGCGGACGATCCTCCTCTGTGCCACCCACGCACGCACTGTAATACAAAGAAGAGGGAGCGGAGACGATAAACTACCGCCTGCGGAATCAAAACCCCTTTGTAGCGGGCTACCCGAGGAGCAGCGAGCGTCGCGCAGCCTGAAGGCAAGATAGAGATCCAGAGGAGACGGCAGAAAACAAAACCGGAGCGAATGGCAATAAGAGCAAGTGCTTCATTGGTAGAAGCTGCAATTGAGAGAAGATGCAGAGGCAGCTACGTCTTCAAGGAAAGGTGGAGGTCGTGAAGCAGCTACAACAATAGCACCGAGGAAAAGAGCATTACAAAAAATGAGACAGAGGAGCAAGTTACCCAATCTCAAGGGAAAGTTGAAATGGAAAGAGACCATGTAGGTTTCAGTGCAAGATGTACGAATCAGTTCCAAAAAATTATATTACACAAATTCAATTGATCCAACACTTCAGTAAAGCCCTTGAGAGAAAATCCGTATAAGCACATAATTAATATTATATAAGCTGAATAAAAAGATAAACTAAATCAACTTTTTATTTTGAATTGAAAACATCGGCAGAAGATTTGGCAGTGACCAATGGTGTACACACAGAACGATTGAGAACACTCAACATTGAAAGATTATAAATAAATATATTAGACAGCCCTTAACACTCAATACTTATATTTTATTGGATCTGATTGTAGTTTAATATTTTTCAGTGAATAACATTCAGTTGTCAGCGTAAAATTCATACTTGAGATGTATCACATCTTTCAAGCCGTCCTTGAACAATTCCATAAATTCATTTAATTAATTTAAATCTTTCATTTAATTAATGAAATCTCAGATAAACTGATTACATACATCTCTAAAAATTCTGACAGAAATATTGACAAAATATTACGTTCGACACTAGCGAGAAACACATTTTATGGACCGCATTGAGAATAATCGAACTGTTTTTACAGAAAACTCTGTTCCTAACCCTCTCCCGTGATTAATTATAATTATTCTATCTTACAGTTCACTGAATATTTATCTCTATACCGAATCTACACGAATCAATATTTTCAAGTGAAATCGTTTGCTAATTGAAATGCGCAAAGCAAACAAGCGAAATACTAGAAGAAAGAAACTTGCGCGTGAAAGGGGAGAGCAACTGTAACGCGGCATGTAATATTTCCTATCCCTTATCAACGACTCACGGCCAGGTGACGCAGCTACGAGAAATTGTGGAGTCGATAAAATCGATTTAAGAGAGATGACAGGAAATTAAATGCTCTCCTCCAAACTTCAACGTCAAAGAAGAATCGAGTCACCTTTTTTAACCTCTTATAAATTAATGGTTAACATCATATTGCTCTCAAATATGGCTACAGGCAAGGTCACCTTAGAAACAAGTCCATAACACAGATCTAAAATTTTGAGGTGACGTTGCAGCAATGCGATTGATAAACGAGAAAACAATCATCGCTCGGTATGCAACGGAGCATTATTTTGTCAGGCGTAATACAGTGCACGGCCCCCTTTAATTAACAAGGTTATACCACTGATTTAAAAATATGTAGTGACGTCACAGCTATGCAGTTGATATTCAGAGAAATAATCCCTGCTTGGTTAGTTACGGTGTATTGTTTTCTGACCTTGATCTTGTGCTAACAGCGTGTTTATTATAAAAAATTATTAAAAACTGGTGAAGAATAATGACACGAAAATGCTGCTTTCTTTCGTGTAAGGGAAATTACGCAAGAGGACCGAAAATGAGTGCTTTTACATTCCCCAAGGACGAAGAGCTCGGAATGAAATGTATCAAGGGAGGTCGTCGAGAAGATTTTATTCCCACAAAATAGTCTGTGGTATGTTTATATTTCTCTGCGCTCTCTCAATCATGTTAGACATACTCACCGAACCCATAAAACAAATCCTCACTCAGTCATTAATCCTTCCTCATCTTCACTACTGCGACATTATTTACCAAGATATCCCATCCACTCTCGCGGACAGACTTCAAACAGATTCAGAATACCAGCATTCGCTTTACTTTCGGACTGAAACGATACGATCACTTGACCGACTACTACATGAAAGCAGGTTGGATGAAACTGAAAGACCGACGGAAATTCCATTCTCTCCTTTTCCTTCATAAAATACTTCAGACTAAAACCCCGACCTATCTCCATTCTTTTTTCCAACTTCTTTCCGATGGACATAATTTAAATACTCGTTCTTCTTCCAAATTAGCTCTTTTAATTCCCAGACACAAAACTCAGAAATTTTCTCGTTCTTTCTCTATCGAGGCGACCAAACTGTGGAAGAACCTTGATAATAATATAAGGAATATTTCAACAGAATACTCGTTCTCCAATACATTGCGATCCTCTTTGCTCTCGGAGTTGCATTAACAAAAGGACCACTGTATGAATGGTGAAGGATGAATGGGTGAATGAATGAGTTATTCTTTCCTTTCTTATCTCTCTTTTTTTATTTCTTAGTCTATTTTTATTGCATAGTTAATGTCATACATATTTATTTTACCATGTAAATATATTCACAAAGAAATTAAGTGTAAGAGAAGGCATTTGCCTTAACTTCGCCTCCAAATAAAGATGCTTTATTATTTTTATTATTATGTATTTCAGTTCTTAAGAAATTGTCTATATTACGTTTATTGTAATTGTTGATAGTACCATATTAAATATGTAGTAATGGACTACATAACCTCATCAATACCCGTTCATGTTTGTGAAATATTTGCCTGCTACTTGTGATTGTGAAACTCAGAATTTGGCACACATTTTGAACTTCTTCCGCGTGCATTATGGCTGTGCAATTTCCCGAAATACTAAATATCATATAGTTCATTACTTATTATAAATTAATCTTTTTAAGGTTTGTGAATTACATTTTCGCCAACAAGATATTGAGAGAAGTAAATTAGCTTATGATCAAAGAAATTGACAGTAGTTAGTGGCTCCATCGCTAAACCTCGTCTCAAGAAATATATGTATTCGCCAATTTGGTATTTTGTATGAACTTAAATAAAAACGTGTACATCATATCACTTTTACCATGGTCAGAAAGAGAAGGGAATGTCTGGCATGTTAATGTGCTAATGAGATGTCCCGAACTATTTCCAATTTTTGTCTAATTTTAGTATCTTACAAAACGAAGCATTTTAAAGAAGTCAGTTTAAGAAGTGTGATTGATTTATGAAGCTAAATGTATCATTATTTCAGAAACCGTGTCATCCTTGGTACCTGGATTCCTTTCACATCACACGAAGTCGTCAACTTCAAGGGAAGACCCGGAGGATCGTAGAGAACGTTTGGACAATGCAATGCTAGCTGCTGCTATAGCAGAAAGTGCGGCAAGTCATGAAGAATTTATAAAGCAAAAAGCGAATATCACACGTGAGATGAACTATGTGCCATGGTGAAATGGGTTTTGATGAAAAGTGGTTCATATTTTCATATCATGCCTTACTAGATTTGGCGCCGTATTGGATAAATGTCATGCAAATAAACTATTTTTTCTTTGGGAGAGTGCAAATTGAATCCCTAGAAGATCAATTTTGCAAGTATCGACAAATATCTGGAAGAAATTATCATATTTCAGTCAGACAGATTTTTGAAACTGAGGCTAAATTAAGAGTCCAAAGTTATTTAACAATAATATTGGTTGTTACTAAGGTGACCGTGTATAGCGTCAGTTGAATCTTGTGTAAGTGTGATATTTTCGTACCGAAGTACTCAGTAATTCATACTGGTTTGTAATAATGTCGTTCTTTTCTGCATCGGTAAAGATCCGAAGTTGCCTGCAAGTTAGTGATTTCACATTCCCCAGGGACGCTGAACAACGAGCGAAAGGAATTAGAAGAATTCAGCTACATTTTATTACAACGCAAGTATTTCAGTTTTTAAGTAATTTTGTATACTGTATTGATTCATGTATTTTCGTGTTGTTTACATGTTAAATAGACACGACAACAATGAAGTAATGGAAAACGTAACCTCATTACTGTAAGTACGTGATTACATATTCTGAGATTCAACCTAAAAAAATAACGAGCAAACAATATTTAATGTTGATTTAAAACATTTCCTGGTTCCCGATCTTTTTCCTGGTTCAATATTGCTTGCGTTATAATTTCATTAGCCATATATTATTTAGGGTTTATTACTATATATTCATGTAATTTTGAAGGTTTGGGAAATACTTTCATGATACGGCAACACTTATATCTGCGTATGAACCGAGAAATGAGGCAGCTGATAGAGGCTGATCGATCGACCACACCTCACAAAAATTATGGAAGTTCACTAGTTTTGAATTTTATATGCGCTATAACAATTATGACTTCGAAATCAAACAGAATTTCAATAATCGGTTTTAATATTATTTTATTTGTGAATCTAAGTAACTTGTTATTACAGAAACCGTGGAATCTCTGCTACCTGGATGTCCAGCTTCAACTTCAATAGAATACCCCAAGTACGCAAGACAGAGTGTAGAAAATTCAATGCTAGCTACTTCAATGGCATCAAGTAAGTTTGTCAAGTGGAGAAACAAAACCACATGTTAGATGAACTGCTGATATATTAAGTTGTTCTTCAAAGGCACAATGGATATCACTACCTAGTGCAGACAGAAGTTTGTTAATGGTCTGAAGATGGCTAAATAAATAGTGCCATTTTAACAGAAATTGTAATCATTTTTGATACACTTTTTCTCCGTCCCAAATTTCAATTCATACTCATGCGTCCATCCGGGTGCAATTATTATTTATTTTACAGTTTATATCTTGTCATTAGTGGTATAACAGATTAAAGTAAATATTAACATATAATAGCAGAAGTTGAGTTTTTTTATTGGCGAATTGACAATTACCCAATAATTGAAAAACGCAATTTTCTTTCATTCTTGCTTATATTTTATTTTTATACGAATAGGATCACTACGTCCTATTCAAGAGATAAAATTAAGTAAAGTAATTGTCAAATCAGGTAAGATAAAATTATTTTTTGTTCGTAGTAAGAATTAATACCAAAATGAAGAGAACACTTGTAGACATATCATCCCTCATAGATGTTTGGCCGCACAACGTTACGTCACAAACTGAATGTTATTGCCCAGTATCTACGGTGGACGGGCTGCAGGCTCGTTGTAGTACAACTCAGCACCTCGAAATTTTGCTGGGAAGATTTAAAAAATCGCGTATGAAAAGATGTGTAACAAATATGAACACAAAACTCTCAAACTCCCTTAGCGTTGACAAAAGATACCACCAGCAGTAAGTTAAACTTTTTTATCGATCCTCTCACGTTAGATCCAAACTCTTCCATTCAATGAAGCAGCCGACAGTTGGTAGAAATATTTTTGTCTATGATGTTATAATGAATTCTAAGATGACTGCAGAACACTTCAAAGATTTAGGATAAGTATCTTCGTACACATACGAACACACGAACAAACTACTCACAATAATTACTGCAAAGAAAAAATTGAAATATATAAAACGTTTGCTGGAATTATTTTTCTTATCCTTAGTTATACAAGAACTTTTCAAAAAAAAAAATTATCATACGATATATTATTTTTTTATCGAAGAAAAACCAAATGTAGGACTCCACCCTCGTCACGAACAAGGACGCAAGAAATTTCCAACCTCCAATCGATCTAAAGGTTTTAAGACAATTTAGAGATGCATCTGCAAATATGAAAGTGGCAATAGAGAATTATTTTTGTGCGAAACTCCTACTAAAAATTATGTAATATGATCCTTACGACAAGTTTCATCACAAAAATGAATGTCCGAATTAATGTCTCAATTGACAGTCACAGCTGTTCTCTTTAACGTATTGTGTACATATGATCATTTTGCATAGATAAAACAAAATTAAAGTAAAATAACGAGAACTCTCACTTAAGTAATTGATGTTGCTGTAATTACATTAACTATGATGCATATGAGTCTTCATACTCCTTTACGAAGGAACTGGAGAACCTAACGATCTGAAAAACCGCGATCTGCTTTATTTCTCAACGTCAGTATTCATGTAGTTAGCAACATTGCGAAACTGTAATTTACTATACAAAGTGTTTGTTTATTATTCGTAACCAAAACAATCTTCAGTTGTAACTATGAGAGATTAATTTCAACAAATCCAATACATCAATTGATATTGCCCAAGTTAACGAATAACATAACTTGAATACACCACAAACACTCGAGTTGATCTTATTCACTAGAAATAAGTCGCAAAAATAGTGACCGTTATTCATCAGCTCATTAAAATGATTTTAAAATAAGTTCATTGCACAATCTACCATCAGCTGTCACCAAGTGAAGAAATAGTTTAATGATCCTGAGTTATAAATACACTTTTCACTAAATTTGGTTCCGGCGTACTTCACGTATTTAAGTCAGCTTCCCCGCGAAATTCATTACTATCTCCGCCTCGGAACAAAACAACTAACAATCGCTGTTCCGCCACCAGTGCTCCAGGCGGTGAATAAATAAATCAAACCGCGCGCCGCGAAGTAAAACACGAACGGTGTTGGAGAGGGCGGGGTGGATCTGAGCGCAGCAGCAGCAGCAGCAGCAGCAGTGAATTGGCGGAAAAGCGCAGAGGTAGTATTTTTTTTATCCCAGCTGTCAATGAAATATTTTATGTTATAATTCCTAACATTCTGGGAAAAGAAGTAAAAAAATGCAACACTCGATACACGCACGAGAAATTTTATGTAACACAAAATCAAGGTTATTCTATTCAACGAGATAAAATAGAATTAAATATTAATTTTCGTCTAACATCTTCGGAAAAGCATAATTCACAAAACCCGCAGAAAAAAAGGTGTTCTTACAATGATAATACTCCACTAACATTAATATCGAATTCTGGTTATTTATTTGTCTGATTGGTTTGTTATTCAATTTCAACATGTAACAACTCAAGTATATTTCGGTCACAATACGTGCCAATTACATCCCCCCACGGTCAACGCCTTTAAGTCGCCCTCGCGCGCAATCACAACAAACGCACTCCATCTTGTCTTCTTCTTCACATCACGGCCACGGCCCTCTGCATAAGAGCCAAGGCCTACAGNTTTAAACCCTAACAACACAGAAAAAAAGCAATTAAAAATATTTTGTAAAATAATTTTTACTGGCATGTGAAAACAATGTTTCTGTCTCACATACCTCCAACTACTCTTGAAACTGAGAGTACAAGTCTATATTAAAACGTTAAGGGACGCGGTGACTGTTGTTTCAACACCAGCAAATGTGTTGTGATTAAATAGAGAAGGAGATAATTTTACAACTGTGGAAGATAAACAGAATGGTACATGATGATGGAGCGTGTAAGCAGAGGAATAATAAGTATTCTTTGGAACTCAAGATAGTCATACAGATGTGTAACTCACTGATAAAATAAAATTTTAACAAATCTTCCAACATGTAAAAAGTAACAACAATAAATTATTTTCTACAAATAATGATTTTTATTTCCAATTTACTCGTACCTTAAATGAAAGAAGTATTTTAATGACAAATGAAAAAAAAATCAAAACACATCTTATTCCTATCTTTGATGTTTCCTTCTACGATTAGAAATCAACTAGTTAGAGAGTTGGGGAAACGGTTTCTTTAAATTAAGGGATGTAAAGTAACAAGAATTTATTCAGAGTTCTTATTTATGCACATTACTCTGCATTGTCACAAGAAATGTGATTAGTAAACTTGACAAAATAGTACTAATCTATGATCGTTATATACACTAAAAGACAAATTAGAAATGAAATACTAATACGTAGTAACTCACATAATAGATGAATATTCGGGAAAGAAGAATATGAAAATGATAAAAGATGAATGAATTTATCTCAATTTATCCATAAAATACAGAAAAATGATGTACTCACGAGAATCCACCTCATAATTCTGCAACTGTATAGAAGCAAAATACCTGAATTATTCATATTTGAAATTATTAACACGTAACCAAGGAAACACCAACCATTATGTACAAATATTCTCGCTTGTTTCTCAAAGTGATAAAAGATGCAAAGAATGTCTATAATATAAAGGTTCGCATACAGAAAATATTACGATGCAATTAGTAATTACTTGCTTGTACAATCCTTTTCAATGTATCGCTTCAACATTTAATTTACCTTCATGATAATGATACAAGAGCCTTCATGATAATGGCTTTGGAAAGATTGCACAAGTTTTTCATACGAGGCATAAGAATCCATGTAAAAGAAGAAGCAATATCACTTAACTTGGTACACATAACTGCGAGATTTTTATATTTTTTCCTATTTACCACATTAGATTTTTTGCTTGAGATAACTACACGGAAACAAAGTAACTACATTCCGACGCTTCGTAATTTCCTATGGAGAATATTCATAATATTATCTTTTGAAATATACACTAAATTAGTTTCACGATAAAGAATTTATGGTAAGAAACTTTCATTAAACGTGGTGGCAAATCATAAATTTAACGATCCACATTATCAATGAATATAATGAAACAACAAGCTACTGACTTTCAGTTTTATACACTCTAACTACAATTAATCAGGGCAACCCTTGAATGTCACAATAAAATTTTATTTATACACGGCACACTATACAACGCCTGAAAACAAGATATCACTCCAGGTAAGGTATTAGGATAAGAAAGCATTAGATTGCAAACAACATCGATGCCGGGGAGAAAACCACGTTTGAAGCCTGGCTGAGGTGAAAATCTAAAGACCGTGTGGGGGCCTATTCTATCTAGGAAACTCCAGAAATTAGCTCCAGAGCTAATACCAATAAAATAAATGAACATAATTAAAAATCTTCTTCGTCCTTATTAATCCCGTGCTAGACAGGGTCGGCGTAGATGGAGATGGTAGGTGGGGGGGGGGGGGGGGATACTTGATTTGGCTGGCTGGGGAATTTCAGTCGCACCTCCCCGGGGGCGTGTGATTAATGAATGATACGGGGATGAATGAATATTGTGGTGGAATGATACACAGGGGAAACGGGAGAACCCCGAGAAAACCTGCCGCGAATACCACCTCGAATTCTACTTGGATCGGACCGGGTTTAAACCCGCGTCCCCAGAGGTAGAAGGCGAGTACGTTAGGCACTACGCCACGGGTCATCGTGAGCTAAGAAAAGTTGTTGTTCTGGTAATTTTTCTCATAATATAATAAAAGATTTTATTTTCAAATTTTGTTTTAATTATATGTTAATTGAAGGATGTTCAAGATACAAAAATTTGTAAAAAGCCATTTAAAAAATGGCACTCGAATCTCGGGAGCTGGATACATATATCGTATTTACAATTGGGAAATGTAGTGTGCTATTGAAACTTTTCTACATGGAGCAATGGGACGTAGGACTTGGGTGGTAGGATATTGCTAGTAAGTGGGCCGGTTAGCTCGGTTTACCAACAACTTGGCGCACGTGGGGGGTTAATAGGATTAGTTAATAATTGTTAGAATTAATGATACAAGAAGGAGGGTTCGCTTTTCAGTAGTCATAGCTATATGAACTGGAACATTAATGTGAAAAGGTACATTTTTTTGTTAAATATTAATTATTGAAAATAATTGGTTAAATATTGAAACTAATATAAAACGACTCCGAACTATACAGAAACCACTAAAACTGACAACGGTGGTCTAGAGGTTATTCGTTTCCATAATCTCACTGAGCGGTAGTTGTGGGTTGAAACCATGCTTGGCCGAACTATCAGCAGGGGATTCCCCTCACCTACTCCAAACAAATGTCCGAACCACAAGTTCCCCGGTGACGCAACATTTCTCCTTCCCAAATCCCTCTCCCAAGTTACAACGGTTAGGTGGAAGAGCAAGCCTCATGGCCTAAACCTCGCTAAAGGACAAAGTAAATACATAAATAAATAAACAAATAAAAATATAGATACCATTTCCTGCCCCCACAATCTAGCAAGAAAGTATTTCCAGTAACTTTTTTTCACGGATTCCGCCACGAGTAATGTATATTAATTTGAAGTACACTTAAAATATATGGTTGATAAAAAATACTGTAACATTCATCCGAACTCCTTTCCTGTCATTCATGAACCTTCAAACGAAGTGAGCACAGGCCTCCGATCATCCTGAACACGGAGCAACGGTGAACGGGAGCGCTGGCCAAAATAACTCTCACAGAGTACAAAGGCCCTCGGCGGCAGTTATTTCAAGCCCTCAGATCGATTCTCGCGAGGGAGTGATGGGTGCGGTGAGTCAATTCGTTGGAGTAGAGATCACTATTTGTGAAACTTGAACCTCGCGGTATGGAATCACTATTTCCTAGTTCGAGACAAATTAATATATATTTTATTATTGAAAACGAATTTTCACACTAAACTTCTTCGATTTCTAACATTGTAAAATTTAATTGTAAAAAAAAACAGTTATAAACTGCAAATGAACACGTGGACAATAAACTAATTTACTTTCCGGAAGCAAGCAAGGGATCATTCCATCAATTCCGATCAAGGGCTCTAAGGCAGAGGGCCCTACGACGTTTCTGCACACTACTAAGAATAAAAATAGTTCCGTACGTGTTACAATAAACAGAAAACAAATGTGTATATAATAAAACACACAAAAGTTATTTCAGAAGTACGCATTTTATCAAACTATAGATTATTCAGTAGATTTTTTTTTTTTTTGGGGGGGCTTTAGGGCTCGTCAACATCGAGGTCATTAAAGCCCACATATTCAGTAGATATGTTTTAGAAATCGTAAGTATTAAAATTACACTAAAATCGAGATTTATTATTTCAATAGACGCTGTCCCTCGACAAGAGCCTAGAGAACCCGTATAAAAAATCCGCCTCTACCCGTAGGGTAACCGGGAAAGAACAAGGCCGAGGATAAGACTACTCAATATATGTACACAACCGTGCCAAGGTTGAGTACTTATAAAACTAAACTTATATGGATAATAAGATTACACAAACAGTTTTTAAATTGATATTAGTTATTTAGAAAGTACTACAGCAATGGCGTGATGAAGTATAAGACTAACTTTTATTAAAATCAATAAATTCTTGTGTATTGTAGGAACACTGGGGACGTAGGTACCGTTTAAACGTGGATTTGACGAGATACAATTTAATAATGTCGACTCTATCGTTCCAATTCAATTCAAAAAATAAACAGGAATTTTAATAATGTAAATATAGACTAAGATAATTTTTCTTTTTCGATATCGACTCTTCTTAATTTTTATTTGGAACGGAAAGCCAAAATGTAGTAGCGACACTCTAGAAACCTTAGCTACAAAACTCGTAGGGTTCATCTGTTCCGTCCGAGCGCGTGTTTTCAGCAGCCGGAAAAATTATTACAGAAAAAAGAAGTCAAATGAAACCCGAAAAATCTTTTTTTCTTCTTTTTAACAAAACTCCTGGTTAATTTAAAAGTATGCGAGAAACTCAAGACTATTATTGGTATGTGATTATTAGTGTAAAATTATTATAAGTTGTGATTAAAATGTAAAAAAAAACTATCATTGATTAAACTACTGATAAATTATATGACTTTCTTAATTAAAATATAAAATAAAGAATAAAATTTATACATATATGATTGTTATTTTTTGTTAATCATTATTCTGTATTATTATTAATTTTTGTTTATAATTTATATTATACAATATTATGAAATAAGATAGTTATAGAATAACTACTACCAATATAAAGACTATCCATGTTATTTATATTGAATATCGATGACTATGTTTAACGCTTCCTACTTCGTGTATGCAACCGTCCTCAGCTTTCATTTTCTCATATGGATGAAATTACTAGCGATATTTGAACGCTAATATTGAAGAACTAGACTAATTTAGTAGAATAATACATATTAATGTACCACGACCTTTTTTATCATTGGACCACATTTTTATTTCTAGATAAAGTTATTGCGTGACAAATACTAAACCAAGAAAAGAGATATGTTTTTAAAAATTATAAAAATTGTGTATTATTAAGTAAATTTGACAACAATGCCTCGATATAAATTGATAACCACGATTCAATTATTAATATCGATTCTTCATATCAGATCATTGTTTAGTTTTTGCTTTGTTGTCCAAAAGTATTTCTACATCAATATATAATATAAAAACCACGTAATGAGAAAAATAAATACATGAATATCCATTTTGACGAACAGGAATAATATTTTTCATGCGATAAATGTGTCACTTTTTAGCTACTTTAATACAACGCCCTAACAATATAAGAAAATAAAATACTAGTTTCTTCATTAGTAAACATAATTTATCGTCTATGTACATTTCCAGAATTAAGAAGAAAACAAATACGCATGCGTTAATTATTTCCTGTCATACATAATCTTGTCTTACCAATCTCTTTCAACGTTCATAAACCACTGAGAATGTCAAATTCATTATATTTGAGAAAATTCTTTATTCTTTGAAAAACCAAAGTATAACGCAGCATACTGAATGAGAACGTAAGCAAATGAACATCCGAAGCATGTATTAATATTTTTCTTTGTTAACTGATTTTTGTGCGCTGATGGACGGCGTCAAAAGCATAGAATATCATCTTTATTACATTATTATAAAGACAGGACTCAAGTGGAGCACAAATAGTCACAATAACTCCAGAGAAATTAAGTGAGATACAATGTCTGTGAACGAAGATCCTATTGAGGTATTCCAGGCATATTTAATGATTCTTCGAGATTTGGTTTCACGAAACATTCTATGGCAAGGTTATATTTTCCAAAGTAATTTCATCCAGATTTGGGAATATGAAGCTCAGGTGCCGAAGTCCATCCTCAAGTGTAAAGCAGCATTGTGCGAAATGTTTTTCCCTTTTATTGGACCGAAAGAAAAGTTGAGAGCCGAGCAGAAGATTTTATTAAAAGGGAAATGCCTGGAACGTTCATACGCACAGTTCAATGCTGTGAAACCAACAACAAGAAACACCTGGAGAACCATTATACAATCTATTCGAAAAGTGTACAAGACCCCGATGAATGGACTGAATGGTCATATCGTCATTCAAACTAAGTTTTACAGTGGCAGCGTTTTAATATCTACATCATGGGTACGAGTTTACATTATATAGAACTCGGAACGCTTAACGGAAGTGTAGTGTTTATTAAATCTATAGAAAGTGTACTTTTATTAATTAGCTATTAAAACATCTCATATAACTTTCTCCAGTAATTGGTAGAACCTACGTACTTCAGCTCAGTTACCTAAACAAAAATTAATTTCCAAAACCTAGAATTATTTTTCACTGTAATTCAATTCATAAATTATATGACTGTTCTTCAATTCATAAATTATATGACTGTTCTTCAATTAATGCGTAAATACAGAGTTAAACAAGTCTAGTATTTGTTTTCAATAATGAGTTAAGCGTAATTTTCGATGTGTTACACGACCTTCATTTGTTTTAATACATAAAAATATTTTAACCATAGCCATCTATACTAGTAAACAATTATAAGTAAAGAAATACTAGTAAAGAAGGCTATGTTTTAACTAATAACAAAATTATGTCTCGTGGAAAAGATCAATTGTAAAGAGAGAAAAATTAAGCAAAGACTTAAACGCAATCTAACTATGAGGAAAAAGCCACCCGAAACCTTCGTTCACGATTTCTTTTCAAAATCTTTCGAAAAACACTTTCCTACTGCCACCTTACTAACGGTTTCATCTAACAAATGTTCCGTGATATTCTTATGTAGCTACGCATCAAGAAAAGTGTCTGGTCATGGCCTCCTACAATTACCAGGCCGGAGTCTAACGCTTGACAACACCGGTCTCGCAGGCCGGCCAAAGAGAAGTATCTTTGCACACGTGTTTATATATTTAGTCGTCAAAATCATGGAAACTAAAAAAATATAGCTTGACCACAATAAATAAATATTTTACGTTCCGATTCATTTGACACGAAGAATATGAATCCGTAAGCAATCCATTCACTGAAATAAAGTTAACGCATTTAACCAAACCGGCCAACGGTACACCGTTGCCACATAATGCTTTGTCCAGTCTAGTAATTATAGGAAGCCATGATCCGGTCCATCTCCCACACACAACAAAGAGTGAAATAATAGTCAGAGAACAAACTTTTACAGAATTATTTAGCGAGAATTATTCTTTAAAATAAAATGCTACATTTTTATTTAATAGTAGAGCTATTGACGTCAAACATTATTATATTATTAAATTATAAACTTCTTTAATTGATTAAATAATGCAGTATTAAAGTGTGTAATTTATTAAAATTTAATACTATCGATAATATTCCCAAAGGCGTGGGAAGAAACTCCATGACAATGTAAAATGGAAGCTTATTTACCATTATAACACATCACATAAGAGCAACAGAGAAACTTTGGAGAGTCATTTTAAGATATGAGAATGATAAAATTATTTTAACGTGTCATTCTTAATGTATTCTAGGGACACGATTATAAACATTTTCTCAAACAGAATGAAAATCTTAATAAATAATATTAGTCGAAGAGAAAATGAAATGTTTCTCCAACCTGGGATATGCATTCGTCAAATCCTTCATCAAAGAAGCGTTCGGTATATTCTGAACATAACAAAATCATGTTCGGTATATTCTGAACATAAAAAAAATTTGTGAGATTGTTGAAGGAACTTTAAAAAATTGTAAGTCGTTCCTAAACTCTGACATTCTTATTATCCTGGGTTACTTGCGGACCAGGAATATTATAAAACAATTAACACAAAAGAAAATGATAATATAGGAACAAAATAAAAAAGTGGTCTGTTCCAAAGATTATACCTAAGTATCCTTACATATTTTGACGCGCTGAAATTGCTGCATCACCCTCCATTTTTAAATCACGGAAAAACGCCCTTAAATATAGGAAATACGGATTTAAAAACGGGGGGTGATGGAGCAATTCTAAACCCAGATTCGGATAATGCGCGTCAAAACACACAAGGATACATAAGGGTAGTCTTTGGAACACAGTGCTTTTGTTTAGTATGCTAGTGTAAATAATTAGGAGCTCGTGTAAATAATTAGGACCTCGTGTAAATAAATGGGAGCAGAAAAATAACTGATAAGTAACAGGGAAACTGAATATAATGTATTAAACATAGATTTCAAAAGTAGAACTCCGTAAATTGTGTTATTTTAAGGAAGTCTATTCCTGCAGAGCTCATAGCATTGTATGGTCGGGCCCTGACAGCGGCTTCCTGGCTGCTCCGGAGACTGGTGCATCATTATTTCCAGCGCATCACCGGCGCACATTAAAATTCATAAATCGCCTGTGTAGCTCCCGCCGATGCTAATCAGTTTTGCTTCCTGCACCCTCCTCCGCTCTTGTCCCCTTCGCTTCCACACAGTTGGCGTGGCGAGCCATGCTGTCTTGTTTTGCGAAGCAGAGAAGGCAGATATTTTCATGATTAACGCGAAAATACACACGAAAGCGTCAGAATGAGGGCGACGAGAAACGGGAAACGCCGGAGCAACAAAATGAAAGAAGAAAAAAAAAACATAATATATTGGTGTGCTTTATTTTAAAGTTAAATAATGGATTCTAGAGAAGCTAGGAATAATCCAATGCAGGTAATGGTATTATTATGAGATCCAGATAACCAACGCCAATGGATTTTCCATAATACGAAATACCAAAATTATGTGTCATAGGATTGATTTTGAGATTTGAATTATATCAAACGCAACCCGCACCACGAAAATGAGGAAGAACCTCCTTATTCTCGATTCTCTATAATAAGGGGGAAAGACAGCATGTCCTGGGTAATTTAAAGGGGATGGATTGAGATATAGCTCGGTTCTAATTAAGTCACCGATTCATTTACGTTTTAAGGTTCCATAAAACATAGGTAGGCATGAATCACACAACACTTCTAGAATTCCTAGGTTACGTTCAAAATGTATGTACATTCTATAACATGTTTCAAATTCAAATTATGTTTTGTGAATAATTATCATTGAATAGGCAACGATATCATGAGCCAGAAAATATTATCACGGACCTACGTGCGTAGCTATTGAAGATAAAGTGAAGGGCCTTAATAAGAAAAAATAAATTCGTCCCTCTGGACTGAATATTAAGGTCAGAACACTTTAAAATCCGCTAGAGCAAACGTAACATGTTTATCCTATTTCATTCTGTACTTCCGTCAAGTAGAGCAAATCACGAAGATATGAATATGTTTTTATTGTCAAAATACTAGTTACAAACTGCGTATGAACCACATGGAGGACATAACATGCTCTCCGGAAACAAGCAAGGGACCAACCCATCAATTCCGATGATGAGACGTAAGGCATAGGCATATCTCAGTACACTCATAAGATAAAAATAGTTGGGTACATGTTATAATATTAACAGAATACCGACAAATTTGTATTTAAAAAACACAAAGTTATTTCACAAGTACGTATTATTACAAAATATATATTTTCAGTATATAATGAAATCGTTTATATAAATAAGTATTTTACATTATTAACTGCGTGCGTTATTCAATCCATATTCATCACCTTCAGAAATAATATATTTAAAAAGTTGAACAAATTTCAAACAGTTTATAAAAACTGATTCTCATGTTTATACACAAATAATAACATTAATAACAGGTTTGTTTTCATGAGCTATTTGATAAATATCTAAAATATCAACAAAACAAAATCCTTGATGTGTGAACTGTGCATACTTTAGTACGATTTCCATAATTAAATCATTCACAAAACCAATTCATGAGAACAAATATTTCCTCATATTTATTCCTTTATGTTTATTCATTATGCAACCCACAGCATTCTTCCCGCATGAATATTCGTTCCAATCTTCGTTAACACTACGAAAACATTTTCATTAGGGGAGTAAAACAGACATGCTAATACATATTTTTTAAATTGTTTGAGACATTAAAATGTTATGAGTTTTTATCTAATATAATGATAAGTTTTTCAGGAGTTGTAATCCACAAAAATTAAAACAGACCATGAAAACATCCTAAAACTATCCAGAATTTTCCAAAACAAAAGAGTGAAAAAACACTTAATATTCCCCTGCTTAATCATATATTTGCAGCATTAGATGTAATTTGCCGTTTTTATTAGTCTCATCTTCACAAATTTTAAATGTTTATGAATTTACAACAACATTTTTCTTCAATATATCAGGTCTTATTGATTCAGTTTCAGGCGAGTATATATAGGAAAATGACGTATACCAGATTATTCACATCGTTCGACGCTGAGTCTTCTAAATTCATTACGGTACGCTACCGAGAGTAACTCTATCCGATGATTAAGTGTGGTAAAACGAGCACGATCTATCACAGCTGGAATAGAAGTTACAGGATTGCAACTTGCTATTGTTAGCTTATAAATTGTGTGGTTTAGGAGGGGTGGAAGTTGGGGAGCTATGGCAAGGACTCTAGGCCGGTAAGTCGATTTTACCAACAACTTGGCCCACATCTTTCGATCGGTCATTAAAAACGCGGCAAGTTATCCTCTCGGCAAGTATCAGGCAGATAGTTAAACAGTAGTGAAAGAGGACCTAAATTAAATTAAACTTCCATATTGGACGTATAGAATGTTAGTTTCCTTTAATTTTCCGTTTGCACGGGTTATACTGAAAACAAATTATTAAGCATCGATACAACCAGGAATTAATGCAATAGGTATTATCTATCAATAAATATTCAAAAATTGTCTTCTAATACGCACATGCGTAGAACATTGTCTTATCGGGCTTGCTATCTACATATGCTTAAAACTTGAACAACCTTAGAATTTAAGCTTAGAACAGAATGTTATCCGATTTACCATCTGAAATAATGACAGAATTATTGAAATGATATTAATAAATATACTGATCATCGCAGTATTTTCATTACGCTACAAACACTTTTACTTCACAATGAAATTATATCGTTAATAGAATATGCACGGTCGAATGCGTACAGAGTTAACTGTTTTCGAGACTTACCTCACGCAACAAATGAAAAAGCGCGATTACTTCTTACCAAACAGCGCCACAATGGGTTTACTAGACGTACCTGAAATCAAGAAAAAAAATGAATCAGGAAATTCCCGATTAAAACTATACATAGAAATTCAGGTGATCATTATCTATTTCTAACTCCCAATTTACAGGGACCACCAATAAATGCACAATTCATATCGTGAAAACTGTTCAGCGAATGACTCATTAAAACAATAGTATTACATAAATACGAATATTGCATAAAAGTTCGAAGTAAGGTATGGCAAGAGTAATGAATGACTAGCAATTGTGGATATAAAAATTTTTTCATTTCATTTCGAACTTTGATATCTGAATAGACAATATCATGCTTGTACGTACTATATTTTATCTTCGTCCGCTAGACAAAAGCATAAAAAATAAATAAAATTGAAATGTGTGAACACAGAAAGAGAATGTAAACACGGATCATATCACAAAATGTTTTCGTAAGGTTTACACTTTTTCATTCATAATACTATTGACAAAAAACAAATTGTAAATGAAATAAAAATTTAAAAAATAAGAATATAAAACTTTAAAAACTTATTTCCATTCCATTGGAATTACATACGTTGCATAAGTGGAATGATATTTAAGAAAAGCAAAAAATGGATGCTGAATTTACCCACTGACACACACACACACAAAGAAAAAGACTTACGTGTTTTTTTGTAAACATACGAATAAACATTTACGTTTAATATCGTGTTCAATTGTTCTTTTGCTATGTACATTTTTCTTATTACAATTTGCTTACACCAGAGGACGACTCCTACCTCGGGTCAAACGTTGCGTATTTATTTTATTTATTTATTGAACCACAAAATTTTACAAAGCAAAACCTTACAGAGGTAAATTTATTACCTTGTCTGGTACAAAAAACTTGCTTACTAAAAAGAACTAACAGTAATCCTATATGGTACTCATTGTATCGCTGAAGAAATGTAGCTAGTTTTCACAGACAAAAGCGGTGTTTTAACAATTATACGAATATAAGCTAGTAACAAAAACATACAAAAAATATATATACAAATATCAGTTTCTTTGGTCAACATTGGTCCTAATCCGTTTCTTTCATTTCTTCTTTACAGTTACTGTTTTATAAGACAAAATTTTTAGGTTTGGCAATAAACTAAATAATCTAATACCTATTAAGTTACTGTTTTTAATACCTACAGTTTTAACGTACTTGGGAATTAGTATACTTTTATTTCTTGTTTTACTTGTCTTATTGAGAAACTTCTTTTAGATCTTTATAACGATAACATAGCGACTCAAAAGTGAATATTTTATTTAGATTTTATTTAGATTTAGATTTTATTTTATTTAGACACAAAACATTTTGCGATAGACCAAAAAAGGACGGAAGTTATAATTTTTATTTACCTTGATTATATAATGGACGTAAATAGTAGAATCAGAAGTAGAGAGAGTAAAACGTTACACGACATATCGCATCATAACGTTGGCCGTGACGAAGGGCGCCGAGTTGGGTTAGAGCAGATTGAAGAGGGAGAGTTACAAAGGATTACGAGAAGACATGAAGTGAATTTGTTTCGATTTCTTCCTCCTTCCCTTCAGTCAGAGACGAAGACGCCGAGTCAACTCAGAGAAGTCGCAGACGTTAAATCGAACATGAGCAAGGCACCCGAGGTTCACATCGGATACAATTTCGCGTCGCCCGTCCCTTCATTACAATCAATGAGTTGAAGAAAAGGTTCGGAACGTGAGCTCAAGAAACGATGTTAGTACAAAGAAAACTCCTGACAGATTTACTTTCTTTACCCTCCAATTAACCAGAACTAGCGGGTTCTCCCTATATATAACCAATTTAACGTTCCTAATAGAAAGCGCTAGACATTCATGTCGAAGAGTTGAAAAATATTCAATTCAAGAATTACATACAAGTAATTGAAAAATTAAACGAATGAAAGAGAAAATATATCCAGATATCGGTCCAAATCCAGAACTATAACACATGAGAAAAGATTAATTAAAACATTTTACGGGGTAAATGTAATGTATAGTAATATTTAAAAATCGGGTAATGGCACAATCTGTATAATTTGTGATTGGTAAAATGAAATGTTACTTAGAAAAATGTATGTTAAGTTTCTTGGCTCCTCAAATTTAGTGACATAAGGGAAGTGTTAAGCAGATACACTAATTAACGTACGTGATGTGAGTATGGGGAATATGTGATATGTGAAAAGATAAAAAATGTATTTACTTTCCAAATTTATGATTGAGCAAATTTCCAGTGATTTCAAAGCTGAGTATTTAGGTCGGCATACTCAAATGTCTTTCTAGCATCGAAAATTTTTAACCTTTTTAAGCAAATAAATAAGAACTTGCAAATTTGCAGATTTTAATCCTCTTCTTCCTCAATAATTTTTACTATCATTTTCATCTTCACATATTTTTTACCCACTTACTGTAACATTCGGATCCATCTCATTTGAGAGTTTGCTCATCCCGTGTCTCGAAATGTTTTGATATATGAAGAAATCAATTACACCTTATTGAAAAACATAATAGGCAAACATTTTGTACTTAATTTTTAAAATATATTTGATTTAAAATATATTTCAAATCAAACAAAGAAAGTATATTCTTAGAAGTATTTCGGTCCACACTTTCTAAACACTTCCGTGAAAGCAAAAAAGAAAAAAAATTCACGGCTCATTTTCCTTCAATGAAACATGACGTATCCGGAAAATATACCAACCACTGTCTCAAAAACAGGGAAACGTATTTCAAATTAAAGTGAAATTGTAGAATTCTAGATTTTTTTTTCAAAGAAGTATCAAACCAAACACATAAGAGAATTTAACAAAAGTGTTTATTTCGTTCAAATCATTATTCTTCACCAGAGGGTACTTTAATGTTGAGCAATAAATTGGAAGTGATAAATAACCGAGGAAACAAGAAGTATTATGCTATCTATTAAGAGAACGATCCATCGCCATGGACTTTAATCTCATTGAATAACCAACCCACGCCAGGACAATATTTACGGTAAATCTAAAACATCATTCATACCGAAAATAGTCACGAATGAGAATTAAGTTCTCCTGCTATTCGCTGAATTTATGGTATCGGATAAAACATGGAACAGGTACTGAAGTCCCAGATGAATGGGACATTAAAAAGGATATAACATAGATCGTGTATATTTGCTGTTCAAATGTTTCATTTTGTAATTATAATTTAAAAAATTTTAAATTTGCTACCGAAAGAGATTCACTATTTACCACGAACTATGGATAAACTCAATGCCACGTTTCGAAATTTCAAAATTGTAAAACTACGGAATACTTAGGGAAAAGTTACAAGTTTTTATTTGAAATGAAGGAAAGGATTGCAAGAAATGTATGCCACGGGCGAGACACTCGAAATGAACTTCATTCGTAAAAACAAATTGTGTTTTATCCTAAGGATAGAGACAAACGAAGATAAAGATTTCTACAGCACTGGAATTAATACAAACCTACTGAGATGATAACCAGACGGAAAGGGGTAAAAGTAGTAATGATGAAAGCTACGTAATTACATCTCTTATCGATTAATAGAAAGGGTAGTACTTATACGAAACACTTCAGCTGAGTTCAACAGCGACTTATTCGACTCTAACATTGCCCAGTCGAAGGTATGAGCAGGATGGCCGAAAAAATTTGATACAATTTGAGATCAGTTTATTTGAAAAATGCTTTTTATGAAACGTATTTTGACAATTACAGGTCCGATGTACCGCTTTGTCTTAAGAATTAAGATCTGCCCCCTATTGTAGAATTCTATCAGAAATTACCTCTGAAGTGCTGCTATAGTAGTAGCCACGAAAATCGCGCTTTGGTCCTCCGTGAGACGTCACATTGGGAGCCATTAACGTCTTCCTTTTCATGTTATCTTTGCAAACGGATGGGAATTAGCGTTGGAGTCTTCATGAGGGAACCTGCAAAAGGAATTTACCACTTATAGGCGTCGGAGGTGGAGGACGTTTTACATGTCTTAAGAATACCACACAGCAACTTATCCCAATAACAAAACGAACAGCGACGTTTCTTTGAAGAAATGAAGAAATAAATGAAAAATCTTTCGCTATCCCATAACCAGAAATTGTTAAAGATACTTCGGAATATTCAGGTTATTTCCCTCATTTTTGCTACACAAGGTTAACTTAATAGTCACTTGAAATGGAATGTGCTCGGGATTGGCATGTGGGGAACATAATCTCTGCAGAGCCATAATGGTTTTCTTTATTTTCGTGCACTTTGGATACCTTCTTTGCTTCAGAAACTTTAAGTAATTTCTTTTCCCCTCTCGTGAACTATTATTATTATTATTTCAATTGACAATAACATAATTATGCAATACTAGACTAACAAGAATTTCAGTATTAAGAATATTTATAATTCATTGATAATTTCACTGGAAGTCGTTTTGTGCGAGTCTCTTATCATCATTGCTACGTCATGTGGACTGCGAAATGAGCATGAAGGTACGTTAATTAGATAAATAGACGATTGTCAGTAAAAAATCTTGTCAGTCTTGTGCAGAAAAATAAAGGAATCTCCGTATCTTCTGCGTTGGTCAGCCCACTGTGAGGACGTTTCGATTACATATTTAATTACATTACATTCAATTAAATAGCGTGTTTGGCACTGAATCCCTCCGTGTTCAATTCTCGGCGGGGCGAGAAAGAAGTGAAAAGTTCACAAAAAATTATGTCCCAGTTAGTACATAGCTGTGACAAATGAAATACGAACCCTCGTTTTTCTGTCCACCTCCTTCTACTTCTTGAATCAAGTTGTTGGTAAACCCAACTCACCGGTCTACCTACTAATAATAGCCCTACCGCTCATCTCTTATTAAATTCGATTAACTTTGCAATTGAGTAAAGTAATAGGATAAATACATTCAAGAAATGATAATGAGTGTTCACATCAAATAAGATAATAGCGCGTGATTACAAAAAATCTTAGCGGTCTTTAGCGTGGTATCATTCTTCATTGAATGGCGACATGTCATAGGTCTTGTAGTGGCGAAAGCATGCGCAAATTTGGACACTAGAGTGGCTGGTTGATTGCCTCGGGCACAGAAGGTAATCTAGACCTATATTTTGTTCAAATACGCAACGACGATCAAGATTAACTTCAGTTTCCCTACTGTGGATTAAATTCACGTTGTGAACTGACATAATCTGGAAATAAAAACGTAAATCTTCGCCTTGAAAATAGAGGAAGAATTAGAAAAGTTCGTATTTTTCAACAGAGTTTGAGTTAAAGGGAAGTAATTTTTTTTAATAAAATGTAAAACTAAATTTTATTTCGTCTTATATTGAANTGAGTTAAAGGGAAGTAATTTTTTTTAATAAAATGTAAAACTAAATTTTATTTCGTCTTATATTGAAACGGATTTATTGATTTCATTTTGAGTTCAATATACTTCAAGTGTAAGTGGATTATTATTTCAATTTTAACAAGTAAATAATTGTAGAATTTTTTTCCCCGTAATTTCTAGCTTTAGTCAGCTAAAATGGAATAAAAATTCAATTCGCGAACTACCACCCCATCGCCGCTCCTTATCACAGACACAGCACGTAATTTACAATTGACTTACATGGAATCCATGATTTCATGGACATTTGTAAAATCAATTCACTGAACACCAAGCACTGTTTTCATTGGGTTATCTCACGCAAATACGACATTAGCTTGATTTATAATCATTAATCCCGCAATATAAAACCACTTCTGGGAAAAACGAAAATTTTACCTTCTTGTCTGAAGATAAAAATTTTGGCGGATGAATGCTGTAGATCAAGGTGTATATTACGATTAGTCATTTACTAACCATTTCCTTCGTTTCCTCAATGGGTCAAAAGTAACGCTTAATACCACGAAAGAATTGGTTGAAATCTGCCAAGTCCTTGAATTACACCGATTCGACCAATGAGAAATTTGCACTCCAAGTAAGTCACTGACTTTTGCTGAAAGGAGGAGAAAAATAATAATGAGGAGGAATGTGAAAAACGTTCATTCGAGTGAAAAACTTTAAAAAACTTCCATAACGGATGCAACTTTGTAAAATGTTTCTTTAAATCATATACTTAATTGGGAACCTTAAAATTGATGGTAAACAATTTTTGTTCATGTTTTACTCACATTTGATCAGGATTTCGAGCGTTCCGACCATTGTGCGTCTCTGAGATTAGGTTAACTTGAGGATTACGCATCGATGATGGATGCAATGAATTTGTTTCAAATAAAATTTTCACATATACCACACCGCACAGAATCAAGCACTAGATAATTCTAAGCGAGGCCACATGCTCGTATTTTGCTCTGAATCATAGCCACGAAGGTAGCCTACCAGAATCGAGCAGGAAAGATGTTTCATTTATTTCCTACACTTACCCGGTGGAGTCGCATGCAGCAATGGCGCATTTGTCCAGTTTTAATGCGTACACATTGGAGTAAATGGAAAACGCCATTTTATTAAAGGAAACAGGAATAATTAGTGCAATAAGACTTCTTTCAGTATGTCATAGCTTTGTCAATTTAAAAAAATATTGCGAAATACTTCTATTTAGAAGAAGTTTTGTTTCGCATTAAATTGTACAACTCCATGGTCAACTGATTCTAGAGGAAATTATGGTAGGTTGCTGAGTCTACAATGTGTCTGAAATAAAGACGTACACACTAAAGGAAGTTTTAAAGCATTTTCCTGAAGTAACTAGAAAACAAAACCTACGAGTATTCTGAGGTTCAATTAATTTTTACAAAACACAATAATTAAGTATATTTTAGTGATATCTTGAAGTAACTAGTAGGAACTTTAACACTAAAAATGCTAAATAATAGAAGTAGAAAATGGAATAACCACAATAATATAACGCATTTTTCACTAATTATACAATATCCATTAGAGCCAAACGAGAGAATGAAGTAATTTCAGGCATTTGAAAGTCAAAAACGTTTCCCCGGTAACAAGTCACATCTGAAGATTATCACTGTTTCACTATCCATTTAAATCGTATTATATTTGAAAAGTTTTTGCATCAGAGAAAATATTCAGATTAATACGAAAACGAAATATGTGAATTGCTACAGGAAAACGAAGAAAGGTAAAAATAAAGATATCAGTTTTGCAAATACATAATTATATAGGAAGGAAACTAGACGGGGAACAATGAATTTTAATTAAATAGTAAAACTGATTGGTTACGTGATCGCATTCTACCACTTCTCATATGCATGTTTTAAAGAGAGCAAAATAAAGTTTTTTACAAAAACATTCATAAATAAAGTAGTTTTGCAACTGCTGATCTTGAAAGTCAAATGGCGATACCTTCATTATTCGTTCCATGTTCTCTAATAATAATCTGATAAAATGGTATGTCAACAGAAATTCGTAAATTAAATTTTTTTGACCCTTCATTTTCTAGTGATAACCCATAAGGTACCTCACGGAGTGAACGTCGTCCAAACGCAAGCGACAGAATAGGAATTATCTCTTATATCTATTTTACACACCCCAAATGTTTGTCTGAAACTTATAAGCTGTCTCTGAACAATTGACAATACTGTCTTCGTACACAAACAATTTAGTTGTACCAGATATCAGCAAAAAATGGAAACACGGTACTCTACACGTGTTTGAAAACTTGTCGGGGAGGTGGAGGGGAAGTGGGAATTGTTGCTCATAACTACAACACATTTTGAAGGACACAGCTTTATGAAGTTCATTGAATTTTCTGATAATGATTTAGGCATCAACAAAGCACTAAAATTTTGTTGAAAATTAGACATATTTTGAACTTATTCCCATTAAATCAGGAGTACCTCAAGGAAGAGTCCTGGGACCAATCTCTTATCTTCTCTACACCGCAGATCTACTGCCATTTTCGTCGATGACACTGCCATCCTCGTGGTTCAAGAAGATCCGAAGGAAGCCTCCAAAACCCTACAAGAGCACTTGGACAACTTGACAGACTGGTTCCGAAAATGGCGCATCAAAATAAACGAAACCAAATCTGTCCAAACCACATTCNGCCCGGAAATCATTCTCGCCAATAAATCAATTCCTCCAAGTGACACAGTTAAGTACCTAGGAATGACTCCAGACAGACGACTTAACTGGAAAGAACACATTAAGATAAAACAAAAACAATTAGATATAAAAATTAAAAACTGTGTACTGGTTACTAGGTCGAAAAACAGCACTATCGGTCCATAACAAGTTACTGATATACAAAGCAATACTTAAACCAATATGGTCCTATGGATTATGACAGTGGGGAACTGCCTCACATTGAAATCCTACAAAGATTCCAGTCAAAAACTCGACGCATTGTCGCCGACGCACCATGGTACATCACAAATGCAACTCTCCACAAGGACTTGCGCATCCCAACAGTAAAGTAAGAAATTGCAAGATACAGCTCAAATTATTTAAACAGACTTAACATACACCCCAATTATCTCGCAATGAATCTGCTTGACAATAGTGACCATAGAAAACGTCTCAAACGCCACCATCCTTTAGATTTAGTGAGTAGATTTTAACAACATATTTTCATTTTCAATGTTAATTTTTCTTTTCTCAATGTTCATTTGAAGTAACACTGCTGAGTATCTACGTTATACTTATGTATTTTTACTTTTTATTTTTACTGCTTGTGTAATATTTGTCTAATGTTCAATTTGTAAGAACAAATTGCAAATAAAGATTAATGATCTGAAAAAAGAAGGGAAATAATACAAATGATTATTAAATGGTACTAATATCCTTCGCCATACGAAATAGCTAAATAAAAATATCCCTAATGCAATAAAATCATTCCATTGCAGATGCAAGTCATAGAGGCAATGAGGTCGAATCCTCTGACCAACGCGGAGGGTGGGCAGTGGTGGCGGGACTATGAATAGACAGCGCTTATAAGCGCACGCGACGTCTGTCTGACGCGGAGTTTGAGCGGTGGTGGCAGCGAGGGTGGCAGAACAGGGTGGGAGAGAGGAAGGGGACGACGAGGTCGAGCCAAGGCGATGCAGAGGAACGCAAGCCTACCGCAAAGCTCACGCACCGACCGACAGACCGACCGCCCTCGCAGAGAGCAACGGAGGAACAAAAGAGCCGCGCAAGGTCACGGAAACACTAAGAACGTTGAGAACAAAAGAGAAGTATATCTGCGAACTCCACATCCAGTACGAGTAACGGAGAGGGCAGGAGGGGTGAAATAACAATCGAAGGGACTACAAGAAGGAGAAAAGTTCTTTGGGAGAAGTTATTGTTTTTACTTGTGTCAGTACTAAGTAAATACTATTAATACAAAAAATACGTCAAGTCCCAAGGGATTCGCGGAGTTAAGCTCCGCAATTACTTAACTTCGGCACAAGAAGGAGATGTGGTCAGCATCTCACTCCGACCGGTTTGTTACCAAGATAGACCCTGGTACTCATTTTACAGCAGGCTTAGTTGGCCTCGGAGTCAGTCTGGATGTGGAGTTCGCAGATGTGATAAAAACCCCACTTCACCGGGGATCGTATCCCGGCCATCCAGCCACTACTCTTCCCACTGAGCCACGCTGACTTCACAAAAATTACGTATTTTATAAAATTATTACCAATTTATTACCATATCTTATGTTATTTGGTTCTCTAACGAGCACGTTAGGCATTCTATTACAGTCGTCGCAGCGAGGGAAAAGTAACGAGATGTAGCCAATGGAGCGAAAGTGCGGTGTTGTCATGTCTGCTGCGGGGGGTAGCCTAACGTAGCTCCACCCACTCCAGGGGGCATGCCACGGCACCCACACAAAAGCTGCTCTAACCCGTGGAAAACCTACACTCAAACTCATGTAACTTTGTCGAAAATTATGCAATATGGTTATCGAACACAGATTGCCAATATCTACAAATTTAAGTAATATATGAATGATTTAAGTAATATTAATGGTAAGTCACAAAGGCGACTATTTGCTGTAAATAAAAATTAATAACACAAGGTAATATTCGTTCCACACGCTCGATGCAGGAGAGACAGAATAGTGACAAGAGGAAATGCATTGAATATTGGCGATAGATTTAAGTAAAAGAAATTCGAATTCCCTGCCCACATAACGCGAGGTACAAACATCATTACTCTTAGGGACGATTATGAAGAAAAAGTGTTGACTTCACTGTGAACAAGCGCGATACCAACATCAAGGCAATTAGACTGACGTATTTTTTTTATTTTTAATTTATTGTCAAGAGAACTGTTAGAAACTGCCTAAGACCACGTTGAGGACAACAAAGTAATTTACAGCGACTAATATACAATAAACTAATAAACACAGTGCGTTTCCGTTCATGGTTTTCTTTCAAAGTCAAATTTCTCGCAGCGAAGAAACATGATTCCCGAGTATAACTTCAGGCACTGTTCTTTCGGCCAGAGATTAGTAATCAAGCCCTCCGTTCATCACCGTTGGCATATCAGATACTGTCGGATCAGCGAATCGGCTGATTTAGGAGACAGCAATGTATGAAAACATACGAAGATTCTGCTGACACGAGTAAAAAGCTCACGTGTCTAAACTGAGAGGAGTAGTAGGCAATCTCGCAATACTGGTATTGGTTCCTCGACTCTCACGTGGTCTTTAGACTCCTTCATTCCTTTTCTTTCGCTGCGATGGCTATAGAAATTAAAGAAATAAATCTATTTTTGAACATGGGGGCACCAANCTATAGAAATTAAAGAAAAAATCTATTTTTGAACATGGGGGCACCAAACACTAGTATCACTCCTGATTTCAGATTTCAAAGATGATATCTCACAAAGCAAGTAATGAGCTTCTCTTGACTTGAGTTCATGCGTAAGTAATTCATGTCGAGTAGCAACGCAAAATGTATTGCCGGTCGGATGTCAGGGTAATCTATGAGAGTACAAATTTTCTAACTCCAACCGGTACACTGTAAACTCAGATGAATATTGTTTCCAGCTTTGTCCTTACTCATGTAAGTAGTCACATTGCTCACAATGTTTCTCAAATATATATTTTTTAACTTCATATTAAAATCCATCATTATTTGCAAAATTAATATCCATTTCTTTTGACCAAATAGATGTTTAACTTTGTCAACTCTCATAGATATTTGCAAGGCTTCAAGACTTGAAGTGGGGGAAGGGAGTCCTTCTCTTTGTTCCGCTTCCTGGGAGAAAAACGTATTTATATATTAACGAATAATTCGTCTTATTTTAATATTCACTCCTTTTCTATCTTTATATATTCACGCCAATTCTTTTGAACAACGGTGTGCTATCAAAAGAAAGGCACGAGGAGGAGTTACTAACAACACGCGTAAGCAACAAAGCTGGTAAAATAGGCACGCAAAGGGTAACAAGCTACAAATCTCAGTGACAGGCATTTTAATTTACGGTTTGCGGAGTGACAAAAATTATGATTTACTATGATTACATTTCCAGCGTGAGGAAACATGGATGCATCCATGAATAACAAGAATCATGGCAAGCTTCATAAGACCGCTTTTACCTTCACGTATCTCCCAATTCACTGACGTTTATGAAAAGAACTGACCAGTCGATGGTTATCTCGTTAATGTGAGCAGACCTATGGATATGACCTCGTAAACTTCAGTATTCAATAACCAATTTGCAGGAAGGAATTATTGCAATGCCAAATCCAAATTGATTACGATTAGATTTTCAATTCTGTTTTAACTTTGTGACGCAAGCATACCTAGCGATAAAAAGCACTTTGAAGTACGCTTTCTCAGATGTCACATCAAACACGTTTGCTACGTTCGTTCCAACTATTCCCAATCACAACTTCACTTAATCATTTCATCGCAGGAATTTACGAAGTCGGCAATTAGCCGAAGCTACTAATAAGAAATTTCAGCTGCTACGTTCTTTTTCACTCAACAAATCAGACGAAACATTAAGAGAAGTTCTATTCATCACAAAAATGAAGGTATCGAATTACTGCTAAAGTCAAATTTAGAAATATAAATTTAAAACAAGTTAAACTCCATATGAAGATAAGTTTTGTCGTCATACTTCAACAAAAATATTACCAACACGTTGTCACGTACAGTAAATATTATTGAACATTTAATTGATTAAAATTCATTAAGAAAGCGAGTATCAGTAAGAATTAATTCTTGCTCACCAAAAAGGAAAAAAAAACATACCAACGAGACATTTCCAAGAGCTGAAGAACTAACCCTCCCTGAAGAAATATTGGCCATTTTTTCGGTTACGAGATCTTAAATTTTTTAAATGGATACAGAGAGGAGAAAAACACGACAATATAATACATTATTCTTGCGAAATTACACTTTTTCTATTTCTACAATATATTTTTCATCCTCCTATTCAACACATTGATCTTCAGAAAAGGAATATATTGCGGCATTCACGTTTCTTATTTTATTCATATCCTCAAAACGACCAAAGAAAGAAAACTTATCATTCGAAAGTGTTTTACAAATTTCAGTAGAATTATTACATATTTGATTGTAGTAAAAGTACCACACGAAAACCACAACAAGAGTGTTCATATTTCTAATTTCAATAAACTCCGTATATACGCTCACGAACTCGTACACGTGTAAATTAATAATCGAAACAAAATAGAAATTTTTTTCAAGTTTTGCGAACTTACCCAGGATATTCTACTCAGATTCCGGGGCACATATTGCTCCATCGATTACTTGTCCACGAATTATATTTAAATTCGAGTCTGACCAAATATATAAACGTACTTCGTAGCATTAGATAGAAGACTAGGAGGTTATATCAGTTTACTTACGGTCACCAAAATGTGATATACTGTTTTCGCTTTCACATAAAAATGGCTCTTTATTGTTTGTGAAAGGTAGGGAATTTTTTAGTTAATTTTGCGCACATCCAATTTGTATTCATGTACTTTTACATAAGATATAGTGGCACGATTAACCGTCGTCAAATACAATTATTTAATACNTTGTATTCATGTACTTTTACATAAGATATGTGGCACGATTAACCGTCGTCAAATACAATTATTTAATACAGATCTATACACGTTAAGCTACTTATTCCGTCAGTGATATCCAGTGCTTTAATGGAGGAGGCGTTAATACACCGGGTACCCTTTTAGTTGGCAATGCTTAAATGTCCGTAAGTTCAATCGTGACATTTTTGACACCCCGTAGCTGATTTGCCATCACGCATCTTAAGGACATCATTTACTTGCTTTTCGCGATTAAGAATTAATGCAGAAATGCACGAAGAAACATACAAATGGTACAAAAATACTTATTTCAATAGTATACGTAGCCTAATCATTACAGAGCCAAAGAATTTAAGGCACTCTTTCTCATATGTGAGTGCTCCCTTGAAAGTAAAATCAGGAGTTCCTCAAGGATCTGTTTTATCGGCCACCTTATTTTTGTTTTTTCTCAATGATTTACTAGAAAAAAAATTTGAGGTAGAATAAATGCTTTTGCAGACGATATTGTGCTCTCTTACTCATCAACAGATATATTATATGAACATATAAATGACTTAAATACTAAAAAAAAACTGGTGTAATCAGACTTCTATGCAAGTGAATGTTACGAAAACCAAATACATCAACATTGGCTTTAAAGATTTAACTTTCCAGAACCTATAAAATATCATTTAAAAAATTGTACCACAGATGCATGTAACTGTCAATGTATAGAAAAAATTAATAGTTTTAAATACCTTGGTGTAGCTATGGATAACAAATTATCATGGGAAAACCACATCGGGTGATCTACATAGTAAATTAAGATCGTCAATTAGGATTTTTTACTACCTACGCAACATTTGTGACATTGATCTGGTGCTTAAATTGTATTTTGTATTCATTCATTCTAGATTAATGTATGCTATCAATTGTTGGGAAAATACGAGTAAAAATCTATTTAAGAAGTTAAAACAACACAATCACTTTTTTCGTATTATGTTATATAAAAATAAACGACCGAGTGTCTTCCCATTGTATGTAGAATTGCCCGTTGCACATTTGTTCGCATTTGAAGTTTTAAGAATTTTTTTATAAAAGAAGCGGAAATGTAGGAACAAATGATTTATCTATATATTATACAAATAGGGTACGCGGTTCTAAATATTATAGACAATCAATATTCATATATATTCTTTATTAAACACCAACGTTTCGACACTGATTGGTGTCTAGAACCGCATACCCTATTTGTACAATATATAGTTAATATCAAGACAATCAGAAAATAGGAAAATATTATCTAACAAATGATTTATTATACAAAACACGAAATACGGAAAATAGAGTTTTCAGAACACTTAAAGTAAAAAAAGAATTGTTTAGACAATTCCTTCAGTAAATAGGACCAAAGTTGTTTAATCAGTTGCCTTATGAAATTAAATCCTGCAATAAACTGAAACAATATAGTAAAATGCTAAAAGTCTTGGGTATTAAGGACATCTGATATTAACTATTTAAGCAAGATAATAAGTTAAATATTTTAATTAATTACAAATAATCATTTTTAATAAATTTTTCTACCATGTACACTAATTATACATTAATTTGACTTGAATTGTCATCTCATTATTGCATCAGCGAATGGAAGCACGTTTATATCCATATTTTATTTATATACATAAGTTCTACAGAAGTACGATTTTGTGTGTTTGTTTTTATGAGACTACAAATTAACGTTATTCTTAGTTATTTCTAAATATATTAATTAATTTAAATGTGTATTGTAGTAACTCTTTTATCTGTGTATTATTCAAGAAATTATGGTTTTGATAATTAGCCCAATCTAATCTTATATAAGCCCCTTCGTGTAACTCATTCACTCACTCATCTAGTAATCAGAAGTAAAAGGTACTTGTACTAGTCATACAAGCATGAAACTTGGTTCATCTCGTAGCTGGAGAATGACAATGAATGGTAAAATTCCGAAAATTTGACGATTTTAATTTTAAAGTGCATTTTTCGGTGATTTAATACTACGTAAATCAAACTAGCATTAGCTTGTGGATGTGCCATGCAAACTTATCAAAGCCATCTCGAATGTTTGTTTACAAAAATATTGTACAATGGCGGCGAACGGCAGAAGAGTCGTATTGGGATTTTAATCAAAGGATAGTGCAAGTTATTTAAGGTTTTATATACGTGTCACTCTATTGTGTACTATGTGTGTTTAATTCTTGTGTGTCTGTGCAAAAATAAATAGTCAAAAATCGAATCTTGTAGAACATATAATAATAAAAAATAAACAAAATTTTAGGTCATATTTGAACGCTTATCATGAAAAAGCAATTATATCAGTCATATCTCTTTTATACGTGTCATTATAAATTAGTAGTTGTTTTACTCTTTGCATGGTGCCAATTGTTTATTTTCCACGCAGGTGCCAATTATTTATTTTCCACTAGTCCGTAGAAACATGAAATTTGGTTTGTCTCATAGCTATAGAATAGCAATAAATGATAAAATTCAAAAAATTCTAGAATATTATTTTATAAGTAAATTTTTCGTGGAATTAATATTACGGGAAGCAAACGAGCAAGAGCTTGTAAATGTGCCATGTAATACAAGCCAAAGCTCCCTGATAACAGAAAACTAGTATGCCGGCAAACGGCAGATTCTATCGCATAGGTTTTATTACAAATAGTAAACGTTATTTAAGGTTTAATAGAAGTGTTCAAGTGTTGTGTGCTTTAAGTTTAAAAACAGTTTATAAGAAACACCGTGTTAAATAAATTGCTTTATCTTTGTGCAAATAAAACAAGAAAAATGGATATTTGTGGACATACTTCAAACGAGATATGAAGAATAACATTGATTAAGTTGGAAACGTAATCGCAAGAAATTTGTATTCGTTAAAAAAACTTTCATTCATGAATGTGTCGTTTGCGTTTTTGTGAATGATTAGTTCAGATACGCATTTGTATTTTATTTACATAGCAAAGATGCTTTTCATTTATGTTGTCAAACTGGGTTTATGTTTACGTGAAATATTTTGGAATGAATGCTTTTTCTATACTTGTTTGATATTACTCGCTTTGAATGTTTTTGTAGAATTGAGATTGTAATTCGTTTTATATTTAAAAGTGAAAAGTTTAAAGGTGATCATTGTACATTGTATATAGAGTTTATTTTATTAATAAGGTCTGGTCAAGACAACTGAAGTATGCAACAGGCGGTGGAAATTTGTATCGATTCCTTGATTCATTTCAAAAGTTTATGTTCTTAAGGAATTACGTTTTACTCACGACAAAATAATTTTTACCATGTAAAATAATCGTAAATTAATTTTATAGTTCTTGACAATGTTTGAAGTTCTACTTTAAAAAACATAACTAAATATTTCTAATAAAATTCACTATTTCTGACATTTACAATGCGTCCAACAATGGACCGTGTTTACATTTTGAATATATCGCATTGAATGTTTTTGAAGAATTGAGATTTAAATTTGTTTTACGATCTTTAAAAGTGCAAAAACTAAAATCATAGTAAATTATGTAGTGTTCTTATTTTATCTATAAGTTCTAGTGAAGCCAATTGATTTATGTAGCAGGCCGTGACATTTTGCATCGATTCTTTGGAAAAACTCGTTAACGTTCGTAAAGTATCAAGTTTTAGGTAATAAAAAATAAGTTTAACCGTGTAAAAGAATCTTAGATTAATTTTATAGTTCTCGACAGTGTTTTATGTTCTACTTGAAACATATTTATTAATTTTTCTAATAAATTTCAATATTTCGGAATCTCTTTCAATACGTACAACAATGGACCGTACAAACCAAATTTCATGCATGTACGACTAGTAGAAGTCTTTTTCATTCTGATATGTCAATCAGTGAGTGAATGAGTGAATTAGTTACACGTAGGGCTTTACACAAGATTAGATTCTAAATTCATATGTTAGTTTCCATATTGGAGAAGAATCCGAACATGTGATAATTTTAGAGATCACTGGATGCCTTTTTAATAAGCAAATAATATTTGAAATGACAGTAAATGTTTGTGTGTACGAATAATGTTTTGAAACGAAAGTCGAGAACCAACATGGATGTATCCTGGATTTCTATTTGTGTCGTCAATATTAACTTCCGATGTATCACTTCCGGTCTCCGAAAATTGATTTTAAAACTGAAGATGAATGAAGTTTACACAAACAATATATACTTAACACACTACTTCCAACATCATCGAAAAATTGATATCGATAATATTTCATTCCTGTCAGGTTTGGGTAAATAAGCACATCCTACTGGATGAAACACAACTAAAACGTTTGAATCGGTTCTTTGAATTAGGAGATGTCAGGCAAAGTTACAAACGTAAGATATGTGGCGTCATCGCCACCCATGCAGACAGCACCCGGCTGCAACGCGTCCGCAACTGGACACCTCTCCGGTCGCCCCTAAGTGCTCGCCTCGCCGGGGGTGGCGCGCTAAATATCTGGGAGACATAAGGGTCGGAGGGTATCCACCCTCCAGTCAGTACTCGCCTCGCCGCCCGTCCGCGCACACGCGCCTGTGGAGCTCATTTAGCGCAATAGCATTAAACAAGATTCTCATGTGGTAGAGTTTTTAGTTACATCCCGCTCCCACAGATACATACGTAATAACTTTTATTTATATTAAGAAACATATGAAACCTGAATTAATCTTTTAAAAGTGTATTACTCAAAGGATTGTTCTTTTACGAAATTCTAATTATCGAGAAACATAAATTGCTTTTTATTATATTGATTTCATGTCTTAAAGGGACATTCAGGTCAGACGCACGTCCATCTAACCACGGCTGGAACAGAAAGGAAAGAATTGTTGCTTGTCATTATTAGCTTATCAACTTGGAGCGAGTTGGGAGGAGCGAGTTGGGAGGAGCGAGTTGGGAGGAGCGAGTTGGGAGGAGTGATTAAGGAGGGGTAGCTATGGTAAGTATATGGGTCGGTTAATCGGGTTCACCAACAACTTCGCCCATTCCATCCAACCGTGACTTGGGTGAAGGAATGAGGAAGCAGTTATGTTGAGTTATCGAGGAACGCCTTGTTCTTAGTGGCGGTTGAAAGAGCCATCCTCCATGTGATTCCACGAAAAAAAAATATTCGTAAAAAATAGATTAAAAAATATAATGCAGTTTATTGAACCAAAATATTTAATATAGCAAAACGAAAATGGAAAGAAAGTTTCCTAGTTACCTGAATACATAAAAAGCTTAAAGTTACTTCTCTTCTCTCAGAGCCGAATTACGATCGCTCAGCTGTGCTGGAGGAGTGTGTAAACTATGTATAAATTTCTCCCCCTCTCCCGTCTCTTCCACAAGTAGTTTCAAGCACAAGTCCTCTTCGAGGGATGTTGGTGAGTAGAAGGACGGGGAGGGTTGAAGAGGATGTAGGCAGAATAGAATGGCGTCGATGAACACCAACGGAAAGGCGGAAGGCAGTAGGGTCCACTGAACAAATATAACAAGACAACACAGTCAGCAGGCCAATCGAAACATAAAAGAGACCATTATTGAGGTACGGGTAAAATAGTATCTCATTTACTCGAGATCTGTGTCTGTTGTATCAAACCGAACGAAAAAAATCGTACATATTGCTCATTTAACAAATCTGTTAACATTTAGATTCTCTTTGCAAAATATGATATCATTACGTTCCTATTTACATTTGCTATGTTCTGATAGGCTTTTTTCACTATGTTAAGACGATACTTTTGTTATGATATAAAAAAAACATAAGTTCGCGGAAGTTTCTCCATATAAGCTTATACTATTTTAAGTCAAATAATTCGAAATTTGGCGCCGTAAGAACATGAAAATTCATCGCCACAGGATGGGAAATGGTTCAAAGTATCATTTGAAACATTTGGAGAGGGGAGAGGTATTTTCGCCTCGTCGGTCTGACGGATATAATACCTTCATACCTACATACTTTTGTATCTGTACTTTTGTATTGAATAAAGTAAATAAACAAAATATAGAGGAAAATAATAATTACGGAGTGAAATTAGGATCAACGTGAGTCGCATCACCCTTATTAAACGAATGGGTTTATATATTTAAAGCTGATACTTTAAGGTATATTTCGGTGAAAGGTGAATGAATCACGAGGGTCTTGATGAATCATTTTATGTGCACTTGGGAAAGTAAGGAAATATGTTAAATATATAAAATGAAGAAAATACAAGAAGGAACTAGAAATAAAATCTAAGAAGTTTGAGGTGGCGATCTTAATAAAAGGAAAAAAGGTAAAAAAAGATGTAGCTGACATTTTAAATTATTAGTTACAATTTGTATTAATAATAAGATCGAGAAAGGAATTTTAAACCGCACGAAAACCTCGTTTTTAAACCTGCTTTTCTAAAATCTCTAATATTCTAATTAAGTGAAGAAGGACATACCAAAGGACAATGGTCGCCGCAAATCCCCACCGGACCACGAACACCAACATCAAACAAATCCAGGAAGCGTACGTGAACGGACGAATTAAGCTTCCAGAATTGAATTGCGGTAGAATTCGGTGAAACGAGCTCAAGTCGTACCGCATTGAGAAATTCGGTTGCGCGAGTGATTGCTGTGGTGGAACACGGGTTAGAGGGGAGCTGTCGGACCACGCCCTGGCACGCGCCTATCGATTGCACGACTTCTCCCCCATTCCCTCCTCACCTCACTTGGTCCGTTGCCTACCACCCATCCTCCCTTAAGCCGTCATTCGCTCTTCCCCGCGTCATTCGCTTCATATTCAGCACACTGTCTGTCGCTGAACATTCGCGTCGCGTCGCTCCGCTCGACCGTCACCATTCACTTCTGCTACAGTAACACGGGGTGACTATCGACTCTATGAACATCCCTTGTGTAACTCCTCCACATATTAGAACAGGAGACCGTCGCGGAGAGACAAGACTCGTGTTGCTGGCGCCTGTTTTCCGATTCACGATACAGCGAGAGAGGGCTGACATATTCAGAATGCTAAATCGAACTGTAAGGGTAAAAATAGATTTACAGCGAAACCGCATTTACACGGAAACAAACTCGAAAAGTACACCGAGAGAACACTATGGACGTGACTAAGTTTGGATATGTGATCTAAATCCAAAGAAGGGAAATGATTTTCCAAACCTCTGGATATGACATCCTAACCTTACTGTTTGGACACTACAAGATTGGGATGTCATATCTACAGGTTGGGATGTCACATCCAAAGATTTAGAGAAGTCCTTTTCTTCCTCTGGATTATGACCTCTCATCTAAACCTGCTCCCTCAGTGACATAAAAATTTTCTGCCAAACGTTTCAATTGAATCTCTAGAACGCAACGTTACATACGTACAAGATCCTTGGTATGTGCACCAATTGATCGCACAGAAATTCAAAATCCAGTCATACAAGCTAATATTGCGCATTCACCCTCTCAAAAAATTGATTTTTTTGAATAAAACTTCTCATTCCTAATATCATTGTATTTGTCAATTTCCAATCTTTTAAGACATTCAGAAAATAATGATTTACAAATACAATATTAATATGTTTTGAATACTAATACGACGCGTCATCTTAATGTTACAGTTTTAAACATTACGTTAGTGCTTCATCACGTTCTTCTTTAATGTATGTAAACATTTTTACCATGCACTCAGACTATTTCTCAAAAATATTCGTCTTGGAGTCCTCGCACTTCTAGACCAGGTGCATAAAATTCCTACTTCTCCCTATCCTTTATCTTTCCCTAAACCTCTGCATTCAACCCTCAATTCATCTCATCGTCGCTTTTCTTTCGCCACTCTCCGTCTTTCGTGTCCATTTCATAGCTCCTCATTCATTTTATGACGTTCCTTTTACGAAGTATACACTGTGTTAACTGTCTCAATATTGATGAGGTGTTCTTTTAATTGTAAAGGGAGGAAGAATTAAGGCCATTACTAGAGGGGTACTCATCAAACTCTTTTCTCGTCTCACATATTTGCGACCGATGTCCACAATTTACTCAAATCCACAAATTAAACTGTTTAAAACAAAGTATTAAAACAAATTCTTCACTTTATTGAAGCAATAGCAGTTAACACCAAAAAGGAGATTCACTTCGCTAAAGAAGATTGCATTAAGGAACTAATACGCATAAATCATTTACATTTAATTCAGTTTTGTGTATATTTATAAAACATACCATTCACATAAAAATGAATGAAAAAAATTACGTAATTTAATCAATAATATATTTATTGTTGATTATTACGTAATAATATATTTGAAGTCAACTTAAAGAAATTAATCAAATTAGTTACAGAAATGTTAAAACAGTTCACTTTGAAAAAATTCTATGAAGTAATTTGGTTGATTATCGAAATCGATCAAGTCGTCAGCTTTTTCTACTGTATACGAGTTTGAAGGAGAGGTATACAAGTAATGGACTTTATAAAACAATAAACGAAGCTGGAAAGATAGAATACTCAAGTAGGATACGTAGAAAGAAAATATAAAAGTAGGTTAAGCTAAAAGGAAAAGACAAGTGATGTGAAGATTGTACCATATGTAGTAGAAGAAGGTAGTAGTTCCTAAATATGACACTTGAGGTATACCTTTTCCATCACAAAAATATATTATGATGACGGAAAACTATTTTTCACAAAACTCTATATTTGGCACGATGATAAAGCAATTTCTTGCAATGTGATAATAATACAAATAAACAGACCAAACGCTAAGTTACGAAACATTAAAGAAGTTACATAGAGTAGTAAACTGTAGGAAAACAATATTTTGTCGTATGTGAAAATGTGATGTGAGCGCACCACCCCAATCACCCTGACTTTTGATGAGGACCCTGAACGTGTGTTTCATTTGGTTCACATAATCCGCATAACTACATATTTAAGAAATTCTCCTGAGAAAGTATTTTATTTTTAACTCTTTACAAAGTAATTTAGAAAACATTATGAAACAGTGTTTTCTCAAATGTTCAAAACGTGGTATTGAACTCTTATTACTGTTCTCTATGTCCAGACAAAGCATATTTCTGAGATTTGTCAATACTGGTAGTGTCTCTTCCCAGATGGTAATATAATTCAATATTTCAGCTGCTCTCGCAACGAGAGTAATAATAAATCTGCATCGTCGGTTGGGAATAATTATCATTTTTCTCAAGCCTCTAGGACAATTGTTGGAATATCTATCATACTGTTCATACCGTTTTACTGATTGCAGGTAGTGTTTAATAACAGAATAATTAATAATAACTTATCTTTAAGAATCTGAGTGGTCCATAGATTCTGACCTATTACACTCTCCCCCCCACACACACACAAGAATATCTTACTTACACCACCTAAGCAGAATGTATTGTTTTAATTTCTTTTTTTTTTCGTTCAATCAGAATATTTCTTTATGAATAACGATTCGACTTGAGATATTGATAAAAAACAAAAAATATATAGGAATCCTCCAAGAAATGATCGTAAGTTAGAATTTATTTACTTGACCCTATTATATAATCATCGTAAATAGTAGAATGTCAACAGTTATGTGGAATGGGTATTTTAGTAGATGTTTTTAATCCCAAATTCGTTGGGAAAGTCGAACGAAGCACAATGCTGATATTTTTGCACATGGTATCAACTTTCAAAAGTTAAATCACTTTTGACGTAGTAGATTCAAAGCTTTCAAATGATGATTTTTCTCTGAAAGAATGTCACGCTCGACTGCGGCAGATAGTTGAAAGCGAATGTGAACATCAGCGCAACGAGTCGCGTGTTCTGCCAACGAGTGCTTCCGGCGCACGTAGTAAATTGCTGGCCTTCAGGTAGTTCGCGTGGAGATGGCAGTGGGAGGAGTGGGAACGTCCGGATGGGACTTGAGTGGGAACATGGATGAGGCAGATGAAGGTGGAATGAAACAAGTTTAGACTGGTAACGAGTGCTGAACAGATTTGAAAAGGTCACGCATTGTAAGATACCAAATAGTATCCTCGCTTACTAATATTTAGCAATCCTTTATGGAAAGGATACGTTTTCATTTTCTTTTCTATTGTAAGATATAGCACTTTATATTCTTGCATGTCAACATTATTCTATGCAGACAACTGTGGCGTAGTGGTAGCGTATTCGCTCGGCTTAGTATTGCTGGGAGGTAGAGCAAGGGTTCAAACACTGCTCGACCGAACTAGGTGAGGTTTCAAGCTGGGGTCTCTCTCACCTACTCCAGACAAATGCCAGTTCGGTACCATAAATTCTCCAGCAATCCCACATCTCTTCTTCCCTATTACTTCACTCAAGTCACGGTTACGTTGAAGAGCGTGCCTCATGGTCTGAATCTCCCCATATGGCATGAAATAATTTCATCTGGCGACTGAGAAAATATCCAGTACAGACAAGTGTTCGCGACCTGGTGTCCCACAAAAAATTTAAGCATAACTGCAATTTTTGATCTACCGTTGAAAAAACTAGTTTGCTTCGGCGTAAATATTAGATTACTCTTTTAAATCGTATTAGAGAAACAGGAAAAAAAACAATAAAAATAAAACGTTTTTATGAAGTAATTTGTTTCCTATCAGATGTTGAAAAAAAACACGTCTTGATCATGGTACACAAAAAATTTATTAATATGTTGCAATGATTGCATTAATTGAATAAATTAAATTGATAAAGTAGTACTTACAACAATTGAAAGATTTTTTTCTTTTTTTATATTAAAAAGGTGCATTTTATTGTATAAAAATTAAATTTATATACTCACTATTTGACAAACGTACTGATCTGAAAAGCACTTCATGGTCCGCGAAATTTAAAACGATGAATTTAGTGGTCCGTCAGGTCCAAAAAGTTGGTTAACATTGGTATAGTCCAGGACTGTCCATGTTCGGCGGGCCATTTTCCATACACTTTTGATCGATAAGGTCGACACGGAATGGACTTTGGCAAAATGTTGCCCAACGAATAAAACTGATGGGTCGTATTTATTTATTTATTTATTTGTAACACGGTATATTATTTCCATCTGGAAAAAATAAATAGTATATTACTCAATTTTTAGACGTAATTTTAATACTTAGTATTGTAATAAAATGTTTTCATACAGCAATGTACAACGGGGTAATTCCGAGTTCAATTTTCCATTTTCTCTCTCCGTACAGCCCACGCCAAATATAGATTCTGTCAACATAGAATTATAATATAAATTGTGCCCCCAAACGTTTGATGAGAAATTTGACGTAAAATGCATCATGAGTCTTGGCTGTCCGGGAATCAATGAGTCGTCGTGTTGAATACTAACGTTTCGGCCATCTTCTTCAGGGTACTGATGAGTTTGAGATAATTAATTAGTACTCTGAAGAAGATCTCACCAAGATGGCCGAAATGTCAGTATTCAACACCTTGACGCGGCGATTCCTGGACAACCAAGACTCACCTGACTTCGGTCGCGAAAGCCTATGCTCTCATAAAATGGACTAAAATTCGCAGGCCGTAAAAAGAGGTTTCGGGCATGCGGTCCGCCAATTGGACAGCGCTGGTACAGTCAATGCCTACCGTACTGAAGACTATCATCAATAACGCCTTTCAAGACAATACTCCACAGTCCTTATTGTCAAATAGAGAACGAGTATAAGAGATTTTCAACCGTCTACTTATTTTAACGTTTCCATAAATGGCGACGTTACAATTTCTCTGTTATATAATTTTTGCGACGTGGCCTGTAAAAACATTATGTGAATCAACAAGAACGTTTTAAAGAAAATAAAAATACATTATCTTTGAGTCGGCATATACCTATAAATCAACGGGAGAAAAAGTGCTCCTCTCAATTCCGAGAAAGGAGACCGCGAGCAGTGTGGTCAAATTTTATAAATGCGTCTTGACAAAGGAATGAACGTGATTGGGTACACTACAGTTCAGATTTCTCCTTTCATGGAAGTGACACATTTACTGCATAGGACGCATTAGTAGATTTAAATATATATATATATATATATATATATATATATATATATATATATATATATATATATATNNATGTTCTACAATGTATGAATAAATGAATTACAACGTTCGACGTCAATAATAAACTATGACAAGAAAATTTAATTCCAAAATGTGGTCAAATCTAAATGACACAAGTTTGATATGTTCGGAAGAGAGATAAGATTACTCTGTACACAGGAAGCGATAACAGATGGACAGCTTTATTTACTTGGGAAACACATTAGTTTTACATTATTAGGAGGTACGTTGGAGTATCAACGTAACACCGAACTTAATGAAATCTAGATCAAAGACTTGATTAACTGGCAGAACGTTTGATGAAATTAACTCCGGTACCACATTCAAGATCTCCTTTTAATGTTTTACGCAGTACGTAATATTATCAACTGTCAATTTAAATTGTCATCCTGAAAATTAAGAATCAGAATAAAAAGTAGCCGCATAAATTGACTTCACTCGAGAAGTCAAGGCAGTAGAATGTGTTTTTTGTTTCTCAACTATGTTAATTTTTGTTATCTTCATAAGAATTAGAATGTAACTAATTTGTCAAAGATCAAGATACAATTCCGAAATTTTTGAGCCAATATTCTTCTTCTGGTAAGGCTCTACAACCCTAGGAGGGTCTTGGCCGACTCAATCACTTTCGACCATTTCTTCTTATTCTGCGACAATCTCTTCCAATTCTCTACTTTCATGTTCTTCAGACCTTGGCGCACATCATCAAGCCATCTTTTCTTTGGTCTGCCTCTTGGTTTTGGTGCAATAGGAACCCATTCTGTAATGTTTTTTACCACATGAGTGTGGTTCATGCGTTCCACATGACCAAGTCATGTCAATCTTCTAGCTTTGATCTCTCTGACAATGTTACGTTGGTTTATTAATTTATTTAGTTCTTTTTTTTTGTCTCCAGATATATTTTCCAATTTTTTTGTCGGGCCAAAGATCTTTCTCAGTATCCTTCTCTCAAATACAAGTAATTTTTTGTTCCAATTGTTTTCTCATTGTCCAGGTCTCACAGGTATATTTTACCACCGGTTTAACTATTGTGTTGTACAATTGTAATTTTGTATTTCTAGAAAGTATTCTATTGAAGAACAGTTGTTTATGCGCACAGTATGCTTTACTGCACATAGCTATCCTCTCCTTTATTTCTTCTTCGATACTATTGTCGGTGTTAACAACTGTGCCTAAATACTTAAAGGAAGATACTTTTTCAATGTTTTTTGTTTTCACATTCAAATTCTGACTCTGTACCTTGCCTTCTATCACATTTCATGTATTTTGTTTTCTCTTCATTTGTTATCAAACCTATCTTTTGAGATTCTTCGCTCAATTTAATAAATGTCTCTTTTAGAGCCTGTTGAGTTAACTAGAATCTATATATCGTCTGCATATGAGCATACGTGCTTGAGCTTGTAAGCTCTGTTTCCTCTCACTTCTAAGCTTTCTAAGATATCATTCATTACCAGGCTGAACAGAATGGCTGAAAATGGGTCTCCTTGTTTAACACCTTTTTTCACTTCAAAAGTTGCTGTGAACTCGTTATCTGTTCTCATTTTACACTCGGAGTTTTGGTGGGTCATTGTTATCAGTTCCCTGAGTTTATGTGGCACATCAAAGTTACTTAAGCTCTTACGTATCGCTGATCCCTCGACGCTGTCGAAGGTTTGTTTGAAGTCTACAAACAAGTTGTGAATTTGGATATTAAATTCATAGCACTTCTCATTAACTTGTTTTGCCATAAAGATATCTATGATTGACCTATCGCGTCTAAATCCCATTTGCATTTCCCCCAGTTTTGGATCTACTATGTATATTAGTTTGTTATACAATAAAGTAGAGAATATTTTACAAACAACATTTAGTAATGCAATTCCTCTGTAATTTTCACAGCATTTGCGGTCTCCTTTCTTATAAACTGGACATATTATCCCTGCATGCCAATCTTTAGGTATTTCTTCTCTCATCCATTTCTTCTTGATCAACGGAAGTGTTATTTTTATAAGGATGGGACTTCCTAATTTAATAAATTGAGGTATAATGTTGTCTGATTCTGAAGATTTATTATTTTTCAATTTCTTCACTACTTGCCTAATTTCTTGATATGTCGGAGTTAATACTTCACGAGTGTCGTTATTAGCATCATCATGTAGTAGTTCTACTGTCTTATTTACTACTTGCTGATTAAGGAGATTTTTGAAATAGGATTCCCATCATCTTAATATGTTTTCCTTCTCCGATAATGTTACCTTCTTTATCTTTAGTGGCAAAAATTTATTAAATCCAGTTTTCTCGGAATTTAGAACTTCTTATAAAATTTCCTCGTGTCATTTTTACGTCTTGATTGTTCGACTCGACTGATTTTATCTCTTGATACAACACGGAAGACTCTAGGTTCGGGTGCCAGGTGGTGATACTCACGCTCTATCCCACATTGATCTTCCGTGTTTTATCAAGAGATATAAAATCACAATGTACCATTATTAATAAGCTAATTGTTAATTTTTTTCTTATTTTTAAATACGGTTATTTTTACTTAACTAATTTCACTTGATATGTCATTTTGAAACTGCTACTTGTTCACATTTTCCCATCAAAACTTGAAAAATTTATTTGTCATTTAATCCAAAAGAATTTTTTAACGTGCACTATATCATAAAAAAAGTTGTTATAAAATGACATTGGTAACCTATTTTGACCGGAAACCTCATTACACAGAGGTCGGGTCGGATTCAACCCAACCCAACCCTACCTTCCAACTTCATTTCATTCCACTGAACCGATTGAGTTAACCGTCCACTGGGCGTATATTGGATGTTGCACACATCAAAATAGAAAACTTTGTTTACCCCTTCAATCATTACAATATTAAAGCTTTATATTAATATACTAAATATTAAAAATAGGTTTTAAAAATAAACAAACAATTTTTCCACAACATATATTGATACGAAAATTAAAAATTGTTGCTCAATGACTTTTCAAAAAACTCTTAAATATACATTATTTAATTTTAAAATATTTTTTGGGTTGTTTTTATTTGAGAAACTTGAAATGAAGTGCCGTTGCCCTTTGATCAACGCGCTATGTCGAGGGTACAGCTGTATCGTTTTATTTTTTTCCTCGCGAGAGGATCTGCAGTCACGTTCATGCGACGTCTAACGGTTAAACATTAAACTATAGCGCGTAAGAGGTGTATCAGCAGCAAACAATCCCGAAGGTTTCGGAACATTTCTGAATTCCGCGCATGCGCACTGAGAAAATCCCGAGAGAATTCTGAACCGTTCCGAACTGTTCAGAATTTGCTGTTAGAACAGACCTTATATCCACCCACGTACCCAATTGTATGTTCACTTCCAAAACAAACGCCAGTGAAGGCATGAGAAACACGAGTTCATTAAAAAACCAAATTTTCAACAGACATAGATGATATACATCAGTTTATGGTTAAATTTTCGTCCCACACTATATTAAATCCACTTATACATATGTAACACCGTGGCCAGTATAGATTCTGATATAACATTTTCAAGCACTGTGCTCGCCGGAAATTCCTAAGGTGATTAAGAGCCAGGCCCGTCGCCGCCCAAACAAGGAAAAGTGCGCGATTAAGACTTCTCGTGTTGGGAACGGTAATCATGTGACCTCCGCCTCAATATATATTGGAGGGATTTCAGCTCCTAAGTGACTTTTATACTGGAGGTTTTCAGACTTTGAGACAAGTGCGAAAGCGAATAGAAGTACGCAAGTTATTTAATATGTAACTTGGTTAGTTTGGTCGTCAGACCACTGAGAATTGCTGCGGTAATTCTATTACTTGCTATAGGCGAATAACATAGCTTGCAACAGTTATTTATTTCGAGATAGCAACTTGGAACTTTTTGAACTTCGGATAATCTGGGTAGATTTCCGAGTTAATTCATAACACCAGTAGTTATAACTGTGTGTAATTATTGCTTTTAGATAGCAATATCAAGTANAAGTTATAACTGAGTGTAATTATTGCTTTTAGATAGCAATATCAAGTAATAACAAGTTCAAACTTGTATTTATGATTTACGAGTTTGTCTACATTTGTAAATATTCAGAGCTTTAATTTGAATTAAATGTTTTATTGTTATTACTCGTGTTTGATTGCTTGGGGAAACCAAGCTGATGGAAGCGAACTCTACCATAAAGGTTGTGGTTTATTGTCGAATCCCGCTTCCCCACCAAAAAGCTTACGCACATCGCATATGGGCTTGTGGTGTGTTGTAACAACTGGTCTACCAGCGGTGAGATTCGAACGCCTGTGACGGAACGTGAGAGCCATCTGAAGACATCACGACGCCGTGGAAGAACACAGGATCTGAAAACCGAGTGCCTAGTGTGCCATCTGTGCTGTGCTACAATTTGGGTGAGTACTCAGCTTGTTGTTATACAAATCAGGTTCAAGTGAAGTTAATTTTAAGAAATTTACAAAATGGCATATTTTGCGAAATTTCAAAAGCGAGTGCTACTAGAAGCCGCGAGTGAATTAGGAATAAATGTAAATGAAAATAATACAATTAAGGAAATTAAGAAGTTAATGATGTCAGATGCAGATTACGACGCAGAATTCACGTTGGCTTTATTAGAAGCAATCAAAGAGCGACAAGCCGCGGTCGCAACCGCAGCCGCTTTAGAAAGAGAGAAAGAACGCGCGTTTGAGCTAGAAAAACTTAGGATTGCTGCGTGCAGTTCAGGACAGTCTAGAGAACGAGATGGACATCAGAACAAACAATGTTAAATAAAGTCACACAAATACCTTCGTAAGAATCCTAAGCATCGCACTTGATAGTTTCATCTGGTCACACTGATTTTCACCGAAACGAATTTATCGATCACGCACGCGGAGAGAAAAGTTCGCGGTAAGTCACATATCGACCGAAGTCGCAAAGGCTCCAGAAGAAATTTTTATAACAGGTTGGATGACAAAGATAATAACCCGTTCTAATACGGGGTGGGAAGATAAAGCGTGTGTACATTGATACTGAGTAGAGAGGTACAAAGATCCTTACCATCCTCTCGACAATTCTACTCAACAGAACATAGGAAAACTAATGCATGGAAGACAGAGGAAAAAACCCTTCCGCATCAATCTGTTGAGACAAGTTTTTTATTGAAAAAGTTTTCTATTTTACATAGATTGATGAGTACCAATGACAAGAATTATATTATCTTTCGCTGATTGAAAATGTGAGACGGAACAGAGATTCGAACTCGGGACTTCCAGCTGTAAGCGCTCAAGCGCTAACCAACTTCACTACCCCGTTCGCCTCCCGGACCCTCTTCCATTAACACAAAGATTGTGCGACCCAAAGTTGGAATTAATGGAAGGCGAATGGGGTGGAGCAGTTGGTTAGCGCATGAGCACAGAGCTCAAAGCCCCGAGTTCGAATCCGGGTCCGGTCTCACATTTTCATTCAGGAAAACATTGCGGTGAGGTTACCGCGAATTGTGAGATCAATGAAAATCATATCCTAATATCTCAAATTATTCGTATGGCAATATATAATACAATTAAGAGTTAACTTATTTCTTCGTGTTTAATTTTTTTTTCAAAATATTTTATAATGTTTTTATAGTTGCGTGACAATTCCACCGCATGACTAGTGTGGCGTGAGCTACTGAGGAATTCAAAAAACGGTTCACAAGAGGAAAACCTTTATATTAATGAGAAGAGAGAAAGAAATGACAAGACACTGGGCAATGAGCTAATAAAGCCTATGTTATATATATTTTTAATGTTTATACTGAAATATATGCATTACTTATGTTGAAAAATCAATTTTATTTTTTATTCCTCTCATATGTTCCACTCGTTTTCTACATTACAACGATGTCACAAGAAAAAATGAGGTCAGATCAGGCCCAACAAATTACAAGAATCAGTAAGAATAAGTCAAATACTTCCTAATCATCTTTTTCACTGGTGTGTGTTTATAATACCGTAATGCTTATAACTTATTTCAGTAAAAGGAAAGTACAATTTTACGGTAATGCTGATAACGAAAACTGAATTAAGATATGAAAAGTCACACATTATTAGAAATTCTTATTCATTAAGAAGATATAAATCTCAATTAACTATTAAAGTGCTCATAAAATGTAATATAGTAAATGGAAAATAAGAAAAAAGAACTTTAATCTAACACCATGAATTAAAATAAAACATATCCACTGAATAATAAAAAGTTAAGTATACTTACGACGACTATCATGTGACTATCATTACGATCTATGTATGTTTCAGTTAAACAATGTACTCATTACTAATATTTTTCTCATTCTACCTTATATCTTAGCTTATAAAAAACGACATTACGGTAAGGTTCACTCATAGATTGCTTCTTTTACAAAAATATTTATATACTTATCATGTTCCCAAATTGTGTTCGCAAATCGAGGACAGGATCCGTTTTCTGATAATGAACTCTGACCACAAGATGAAGGTCGCGCGGCCGCTGCCCCACAGTCTGGTACCCGCTCCACGTCCCATGACGCCACTTCCGGCCACTGTCTTCCGCTGCGTCTGCTCACTTCCTCTAATACGATCATAATATTACCCAACTTGTATCCTTATATATCATACTCGAACTTGGATTTTCAAGTCTTGTAGAGAATATTATTTATTTTCCATCACAAAAACATACCTCAAGTTTACACTAATCAAATCAAAAATCCAATCAAACTGGGCATTATTTACGTCATACAAAAAATATTCAGTATACAGTAATTATTTATTTTGGCGGGGTTGAGGGCCCATTCGCCACAAAATAAGCCCTGAATTGCGCAATAAGCGCCATGGTTTAGTGCACTAATTAACATGGATCACTTCTCCAAGAGTCAGTACAAAATTTTTATAAAAAACGGGGAAGTACTACAATACACAAAAGAAATACCAAGAAAATTTAATTTTTAACCGAAAAGAATTTCATCATATAATGAGACGAATAAATTTAAAATTAATTTATCCTGCTACTAGCGTTTCACTTTGAAAATTTCATCAAGATAAATCGTACCATATTTATTATCAATGGGTGAGTTGCAAAGAAATGTCAATGATACAAGTTTTCAGGACATATTGTGTTTCTGAAAGGCTCCTCTTCAACGAAGACCACAAAAACTACATTGAGGACAAACCTCTCTGAATAACTAGGGCAGAAAACAAATAAATAATGCAAAAGCCTTTTTTTCCTTTGAGATTTCAACAAATCGATGCCCTTCGAGCTATAGAACAGAGAAAAAAACGACCACCGAAGGCCTATGAACATTGTATCTATCTATTCGTATCAACTTCTCACGTTCAGTAGTAATTTTATATTGCTATTCCCCCTAATGTTAGCGATCTAGTTACGTGTAGGGACTTATTACACGGATAAAATTAATTTAAGTCAGCACACACGATTTTGAATTTTCAAATACTTTGAACTTTGGTTCATATTCGATGCCAATTATTGTAAATTATTTTTAATTTTTAATGACAATGATGACATAAAAAGTTTAAATGTACATCCAGAGAATACTACGGAAATCTTCGGGGGAGGATGCTACGAAGTATATTAGTCTCCTTTGTGACCTCGCTAGTTCCAAAAAGTGATACCAAGGACATTTTCATGTAAAAGTTCTTGTGAGAAATACTTTCTTGTAAAAATCATGTCTCACGTTTTGCGTCGCATACTTACTTCTTCGAGCACGGTCATTTTTATGTTACATAAACAAAATGACAGAAAAGAATACCTTTAAACACTCAACGTTTTGAACATTTGATTTCTACTTCAAAATTACGTTCACCGATAACAACGAAGCAGTTAGTTATGACCTCTCTTTCGATTAAGAATTATCTCGATTACGGTCAAGACTCGCACGTATCTATCTCCCGAATCTTTCTGCAGCAAAATTCTATCTAATTTGACAATCTAAAACACACCTTGCGTTATCCATCCTTGTCTTCAGAGTTTTCATAATTGTTATTGATGTCTAATATTCATTTTGACTGCGTTGAGAGACACGTTCGTGGTCGGGATGTAGTGCATGGTATTCGGTCGAATACAGTTTGGTTTCCCAGATGGCTTAATCAGTTCGGGGAATCTGTTGATGATTTCCGCGAAATCATTGTTTTGTACTTTTTTTATTTTAATTTCAGTACATTTGCACGCGTTGAATTTAGTGCTTGTGGAGATTCCCGTCATTTGGTCGCTATGTTTGCCTGTTTTGCAGTTCAAAATTAATTCGTAATGGGATACAAAATCCGCTCCCAAAATGTGGTCCTGGACGTCTGCTACTATGAAATTCCAACTGTATCCCCGTCGGAGTGTTAAATTTAATTTTAGGTGGGCTGTTCCGAACGTTTGAATGTCAGTAGCATTTGCTGCATTTAAGACTAGTCCAGTTGGAACTGTGCTTGATTTCCAATGTCTCTTGGGGAAGATTGATACATCTGAACCGGAGTCAATTAAAAAGTGTAAGCCTGTGCTCCGTTCATAAACGTATGGTCGTTTTCCCATTAAGCGATTACAAAAACTGATTTCTTTTGCGGGGTCGCAAGCACATACTCCGCCCTTCAACCTTGAGTTTGAGGGCGACTGGCCACGTTTTTTTTGGTAATTACATGGAGTGAGACAGCGTTTCGCTTCATTGCCAAATTTGGCGTGGTACCAACAAATGTCTTTGGGTTTGTCAGCGTTCGAGCGCGAGCGCGAGAGTTTGCGAAAATTTCGCTGTTCGTTTTTATGCGGCGAAGGATTTCTGCGATAACTTGCATTTTGCTGAGCGATTTGCAGTTCTGCAAGTTGTCTAGTTAGGTTCGCCAATGTTTGTATCACGTAATCCATACGGGGATCGGTAGGAGCTACGGGTTGGCTTTTGGGCGTCCCCATGTTAAATGTCGCCGTTTCTCGAGTGGCCGCCACAGTGCTTGTGGTTTGGAGTGGCCGTCACAGTGCTTGTGGTTATCGGCAAGTCTGGCTTGTTCTGACACGTCGTTAGAGCAGCTCCCCGCCAGGACTCCTCTAATTTGCACGGGAAGGGTCATCATCCAAATTTCGGATATCAAGGTGTTATCCTGATCCTCGGGGCCGGCTAAATTTTTGAGTTGACGGAGGAATTGCGACAGGGTACGGTCGCCAATGGCCTCCGCCGAGAGAAGTCTATCGATTCTGGTCTTTTGAGAATTTGCGTATTGAGTTATGAGAAAGGCTTTTAAGCGTTCATACGCCGTGTTGTCGTATGGTGCTAGTAATTTCTCGTCAATGTTAAGTATGGTGGAATTGTCTATGTTACTAACTATAAAAGAGTGTTTTTGGATCGGAGAAGTAATTCCCCTGGCCGAAAAATGTGCTTCTACATAATTGAACCAGGCCTGGGGCCTATCCCTCCAAAAGTTTGGAATTGGAAACGTCAAAGTGGTATGGTCACGTGAAGACACGATAGGAATCTGAGCGTCTTCGTTAGGCATTACGGGAAAAAAATAATGTTCCTGAATAATTTAGAAAACGAAAAAAATATAATTAAGAACTATCAGGAACCTGGAGAGAAAAATAAAATAGCGTAAGTTTGCAACACAAAATAATAATATGATGAACTGAAAGTAACAAGTTGGATTAGTAAAAACTGTAAAGAGGTTTTTAGAAAATCACAAAGTGTCAACGCAAAGATTAATATTGAATAAAATTAAACTAGTAAAAACGTGAAGTTAGAGGTTTGAAATCGAAGCGTGATCCCAAAAAACGGAGGGAATCGCGAAGTTATTTTATGTTAGTGTTTAGCAAAGTTAGATCAGAAGGTTTTTTTTGTAATCTGTTTTACGTCGGGAAGTCACCAGCTTATTTATTTTGTCCGGGAAGATTTTTTATTGCTTCGCAAGCCTCTGCATGTAGGCTTGCTTCGCAGTAAGATTTCCTCCTCTCCAAAATAAATTCTCAAAGGTAGGTTCAATTAGAACGAGGTTTATTATGTAAACAAATTCTCCGTAGAGTAAACGAAGGATAGCATGAGACGACGAACGACAGGCGTTGAAAGTTCAACGTGAATTTGTGCCTCGTTCTCGTAACTCACGCTTCAGGTTAGTCGGTGGTCGAATGTAAGGAGTTTCCTTCTTCGTCGTTAGATGGCACCGCTGGTGGTGTCAGGTCGTAACTAGACGACGAAGTGCAATGTTCGGTTGCGTGATGGCGCCTCCGGTTGAAGTTATCTTCGTGTCTCTGAGCGGGTCCCAGGGCTGGCCGCGAGATGACGCTTCGTGACGATGCTTGAAATATTTTCAATCACAAATTTCGAAGATAGAAATTATTCGGCTCTTGATGTGTGAAATCGTTCTGTCATCGGTTTCAACTTAGAAGAATTTCTGACATCGGAGAATATTTCAGTCACAGGTTTCGAAGATAGAAATTATTTCTGATGGGCTGAGCTTCTTGTGAGAGCTTATCGGATAGCGTCGCATGTAGGTATAACCTAAACAAAGACAATCGACGAGCGTGGCGACGTAATACTAGAGCGAGGCTCGCCTATTTAGAGATAAACGAGGGGCGTCTTTGTTGCACGCGGCACGCGTGTGTATCAAGGAGTCTTCCACTATTTACAATATTAGGATTCTTTGGCGTCGTATGCTGATG
>NNCF01129005.1:321835-337833 GCA_002313205.1 Laupala kohalensis
AGAGGAAAATGAAAGATACCCTAGCCCTAATGGCGTCGGGATCGAAAAGAACAAGAGGTGACCAAGGGAGGTCAGAAAAGAGAAAGGAAGGAGCATGGCACAAGTAAGTGGAAGCAATGCCAGACTCAGCTCGGGGCCCCGTGTTCGCCAAACACGTACTTACTAGATGTAAGCCCCCTGGGGGGAATACGTATTAGGTATGTATTAAGTATATGTAGGAATGTGTCCCTACACCAGTCTAATAATTAAAGGATACCAGTAAACTTTGACAATTCTCTTTTTAAAATGACTTAATTTTCATTCATAGTTCTTGTAGTAAATAGACGATAAAAAAATAAAACAGGCGTATTTAAATTCAAAAAAACAAGAGTTTATACCGTTTAACCCTGTTACATGCGCGAGGCTAAAGACACAAACATATTTGATAGTTCTCATTGATACCTAGGTCCTATCAGTTAAATATCAAGAATGCTGAAGTATAACAAGAGGCTTAATTAAAGAGAAATTCTTTAGAAGATAAAGAGTAAGAGGAAAACAAGAAAATCGGATAGAAGCATGCTGGTAAGGAACAAGAGTATTAGACGAAGCATGAAAGAAGCTTAAACACTTCCGAAACTGAAGAAGTGCAGTTCGGATCTCCGTCCACTCTTCGGAGAGATAAAGAAACGTGTCATTCCACGAGTTTAACTGGTTTAGTAAATGAAAGTGCGGTGATAATTTCCCGTCTCACACGAAACGCTCAGTAAACAAATATTTACAAAGACATGGTAAAAAGGATAATTTATATAGATATTCTTTGAATTTAACAAACAGTATAATTAGAAGTGTTTCTAAAAGAATAATCGGTGCGAAAAAAAGGGAATAAGCATTAATGAGCGTATAACCAGAATTATAAAAATTCTCACCCGCGTCATAGAGAGGTCCTGCAACACACAAAACTAGAATGTTTACACCCCACGACTCCTTGAACTAACTGCATTACCATTACCATGAACTTATTGCATAGAAAATTAAATTAATAGTGCGGAAAACAAATTTTCACATTTCCCAGAGAATTATTTACCACAATAAGCGAAGCATCTCCCTTATAAACCACCTGCCACCATCCCCTCCCACAGCACTTCGGCCATTGAATGATCCACAACTGAATACAAATTGAAATTACGCATGCATATCGGCCCCATGGACCACCGCAGACAGAGCCCCGAACGGCCACAACGAGAACTAAACCACTAGTCGGTGGCTACGTCAGCTCATTTTGCAGGAATACAATTAATTCTGATTGGCAATGAACTGTCTGACTCACAATATAACATGAGAAATTAAAATGAATAAAAAAAAATAATAATCTGAAAATTATTAGTGAATTAAAGATGAAAAAACGAAATTACCTAAGGTCAAAAAACAATAAAAAATAATGTATAATTGAAGTTTTTGTTTCATTAAAAACCACAAACAGTGAAAAAAACGTGCCTTTATAGCAGTATGACCATAAAAATATATTCGAAATTATTATTACTCAATTTGTATATACCGGACAGCGGTGGTCAAGTGGTAGTATCTTTGCTACCAAATATCGCTAAGCGATAGATCACGCGTTCAAACTCGGCTAGGTCGAGATTATCAGCTGCTTCCCTTACCTACTCCAGACAAGTGGCGATTCTGTACCATGAGCTCCCTAGCAACTCAATATCTCTCCTTCCCAAGTCAAGATTAGGTGGAAGAGCGGATCAAATGACACGAACCTTGCCAAAAGGCATTAAATTAAAAATGTAATTATAAATGTATAAAATTTTATTGTCAAAAAAGCAGTACAAACTGCGTAAGACCACGTGGAAACTAATTTATTCTCCGGGAGCAAGCAAGGGACCGTCCCATCAATTCCGATCAAGGGCCGTAAGGCAGAGGCGGATTCAAATATTTAAGTAAAAATTCCTACATAAGACGAAAAGTTAGCTACGAGTTGTGATACTAATAGAACGTCAAAATGTTTGTAATTTAACACAAAAATTTATTTTACACGTACAAATTATTATCGAACTATAGATTCTGAGTATAGTTTAAAAATCATAACAATTGAAATAACACTAAATTCACGATTTATTGTTACAATAAACGCGCCCCTAGACAAAGCCTACAGAACCTGTATAAGAAATCCGTCTCTATCCGAAGGATAACCGGAGCAAAATCCGGCCCAGGATGGGCCTACAGAATTAATGTACACAACCGTGCCAAAGTTGAGTACACATAAAACTGAATGAATATGAATAATAAGACAACAATCATGCAAGAAAATAATTTTTTGAAAAATGTTATAAGTTATTTTAAAAGTTATAATGCAGTGGCATGATAAACTACAAGACGGATTTAACTTTTATTAAAATCAATAAATTTAGAAGCACTGGTGCAGGAGGTAGTTTTTAACCGCTGATTTGAACAGATTCAATTTCATAATAATATCTTTTATATTTTTGGGCAGGCCAGGGAATTATATAGAACGATTCCCGATGATAAGGTCCTATTTGGCAAAGAGTGGTTGACACTCTAGGACAATGAATATTATTACTATTGCGAGTATTCTGTTCGTAACGAGACTGTTTCGTATGAAGCAAGGCTGGCACTTCAGTAATTCGATCTTAACAAACACAATCATTTCATAAATATAAATGCAGGGAAGTGTTAAGGTATTTAATTCCTTGAATAAAGGTTTAAAAGAGTTTCGGGGGTGAGATTGACAAATTATCCGAACTATCCTCTTCTGTATTCTGAAAGTTGTATGCTCTGGCCGGAATTGCCCCAGAAGGTAATGCCGTAACGTAAATGGGAGTAGAAGTTAGCAAAATGTACGCAACGGGATACGTGGACTAACTACGTTAACTACGATTCGGAATGTGTAACACAATTTGCTTAATTGGGAATTAAGATTGTCAACGTGACAATCCCATTTGAGGTTTTCTTGAATATTGAGACCCAAGAATTTTTTATTCGTAAGAGTTTTTAAGTGTGTTCCGTTTAAAGGAAGATAAACCTGGGGTAAGTATTTTGTGGTACTATTGTGAAATGACATAGACACTGTTTTGTCAGTGTTTACAATGAGACGATTTGCATGGTACCAAGCCGAAAGGTTAGACAAAACTTTGAGTGTTGGCGTGTGTTCATACTAAATTAGTGTCATCAGCAATAAGAACTATTTTGCAATCTGATGTGAATGATGACATGTCGTTCACATACAATAAAAAGAGTATAGGGCCGAGAATTGATCCTATAAAATATTATAGACGTAATAATAAATTCCCTCCGTGGCGACGGTGTCAGTGTGGACGCTCGTCACCTAGTCATTCCGGGTTCAATTCCCAGGTGGGGCAAGATTAAAATTGTAGTTTTTCATTTCCATGTCTCAGTTTAAATAGCTGTGACGTATGAACGAAATACATACATATAGACATATAAATGCAAATTAACGATTGATACCGATAACTATATATTATTATTCCAATATAATTAATTTGCAAAATGTCTCCTGCGCATAAATAAGAAAATTAGGCTAAAAAATTCCAATCATGAACGAAAGATATTGCGGAAAACAAGGATAGTTGCGATGTAAAATATAACACAAAACATCTAACTTTTAGATTTAGCCCGTAGGTGACCTCGTTTATATTTTCTATCCCCACAATATTGTCCAAACAAACTAGAAATGTAGGGTATTTATCTACCTACCGTGCTTTGTCTTTCATGCGGAAGGTAATGATACTGAGAGTCGGTTTAAGAACCGATAACAATTCGAAATTTTATTTGATTGAAAGGAAATAATAAAAGAAATAGTGCATAATGAAAAAGGAAGATAATGCGTATTCTAGGGTAGCCCATGCGTAGTAAAAGAAAAGTTATGAGATTTAACCGATGGAGCGAAATCCCGCAGTCACATCTGCTACCGGAGGTTCACCCATTCCAGGCGCCATGCCGTGGCACCCATACAAAAGCTGCTTTTTAAGTTGTGGAAAAAATAACTTCAGGCATTGCCAGTCAGGTCAAAGCTTAGGTTTCAAGCTCTCTGTCTGTTATGGTTGGCAAATCTATTTCCGACGGTTCTACCATTCTGCTGATGAACGCCACAGTAACCGAACGTAATGCCACTAAGATCCTGCTGNTAGTTGGCAAATCTATTTCCGACGGTTCTACCATTCTGCTGATGAACGCCACAGTAACCGAACGTAATGCCACTAAGATCCTGCTGACACGAGAAAAACTCTCGCGTCTACAGCGAGAGGTTGCGACCTAGGGGCAACCCAGCATTACTGGCCTTGACGTCTCGACTTTCGCCTGGTCTTTAGACTCCTCCGTCATTTCTCTTCTTTCGTCGCGAGCACTAAATTATCTTTGAAATGGTACCTCATACATGGGAAAATTGCTGATGTGTATATAGGGAGAATAGGGGTTATTTACAAAATGTTACCTTTTACAAATACGATACATTGATGACAGGGAAATGTTTAGTAAGTAAGCACCTTTTTTCATATCATAAATTGAAGCTCTTCGAATTGAAGATACCACTTTATCTCAAGATTTCTGTGTGAAATTTTGTCTCCGGATGAGCAAGAAACTTTTGAGTACCTTTATCCTTTTACCCCAACAATGTCCCTAATCCCATTTTTTTTCCTATTACTGTAGCTTTTCAATATTAATGTATATTTTTATCACTTATAAGAGATGAAGCGTGGATTACATTCCATTTATTTGTGGTTTCGAATCAATATAAAATATTTCAGAATTTTGACAAGATAAAAGATTTTTTACTTTCTTCGGTTCCAGTCGGTGATATTACCAAAGCTCAGAAATTCTGTTACCGAAGCAAATACATAATAATCAGGCAGAACTATTTTGTAATCATGTTTACAAGTAACTGACAGAACCTATTAAACGATTGGAAGGTCTTGAAAAGAAAACAAATAATGGATACTTCGCATCCGTGAGGAAACAGTTGTTTCGCTTTGCCAAAGACAAAAATGTCGTAAGAAGCTTTATCATCTACAAAGACTGTTCAGAGAAACAGAAACATAATCTTCTAATACAAAGACATGTTTTTAATATACAGATACTTAATGTGTTGAAGTAACACCCTATCTTTTCCTTTTGCTGACGAGTGATAATTTGATGTACTTCTTAAACTCAATAAACTAGAATAGGAGAAATATGATTTCTCGTGTTGGTTAAGTAAAGAAAGCACATTTTTGTCACTTTTTTACCTCACTTTAGCACATTTTCCTTCTCTTTTAATACGAAATTTGCACCTACAATTCGGGTAATCCGGGTACTAACGGTCAGTGGGAGGCATTGTTGTATTCCATCGGAACTGCACTCCACACCAAACCAAGTTCGGAGGCCACAACATTTTTTTGTCATGTGTAGGCGGCAGAGACGACGACGACTCTGTGGCGCATCCCCTTCATCATGTGTCAGCCGCAGGCAGAGGAAGCGACGGCGCCGGCAGCAAGTGTAGCGTAGCCGCGACCCCATCCTCAAGCATTCACCCACATTACCACCCAAACTGCATTCACGCACGACAAAGCCTTTGGAATAATCGTCAAGTTCTTCGCCGAGGTTGTTACTTGTATTGGAAGCGTTGAGTATAGGTATGTAGTGTAGAATTACGTAAGTTGAAGTGAATTACACTTATTGACCTTAGAAGATTGTGGTCGTGCTGATGTCTTAAGTATGACATGATGTGTTCGCGACCGTGTGCGAGCGACATCAGCACGACCAGACTGTACATTCCCGCTGAGGCATCGCTGGTCGCCAAATGAAAACACAATTCTGTTTATCACTTATTTCTGGTTACACATTAAGTTTCAAACGTTTAAATTCATTGATCATGTGATCATAGCTTTTTCCTGAAGGCGACAGTATAAATTTGATTCCTTAAAAACGTGCCTGGTCGTTTTAGCAATGTTTTCGAAAAATGTTCATAACTCGTTATATTTTGCAAGTAAAACCTTGAAATTTGTAAATGTTGTCACAAACATAACAGTTAACATCCTTGAATAAGAATTATTTTTGACACTTAGTTTACTGTATAAAAATTAGTAAATTCGACGTATCGGGAAAAGCTGTGAAACTTTCGCGTTTCTTGAAACATTTCTGCTATTTTAAAAGTATTATTCATTCATATAACTATTTTTTTAAGTATCTGTACAAAAAATGACAAATTTTATGGTGTTAATTATTTTTTTCTATGATTTTTTGTGCCTTCTACAGCAGTTCAAAGTGAGGGGTCTATAATAAAAAATCCAATAGTAGATAGCGCGCTTAGTGAGGAAGACGTCAAAATGTTAAATGATCTTTTTGAAAATTGATGGTTTCAATTTGTGTCATCGAGAGAGAGAAACAGACATATTTAACTAACAAAACTTGCAAAAACGACAAAGTGTAAGCATTTTATCCTGTTTCAAAATACCCATAAGCAGCAGCTTGAACAACGGTGTACTATTTTACCTAAAACTCGGTTTTTTTAATCTTAAAGATGTCTCATGCTCATTTCTTATGGAAACAAACCGATAATACCGGTGAAAATATAGACTTTCAGACATTTTACTAGTTATCAGTATTTGTAACAGTTTTTTGTTGTTTTTTTTCGTTCCAACTTTACACAGAATAAAACTTACAGATATGACTCTGAAAGTTGGGTATCATAAATATCTCGTAAAGATTATTGTTCCGTGATGATTTTTCCCCAAAAATTTGTTTTATGATCCAAGATGTGGGTTTATAACGTTAATGTTCTATTTACGTGACACTCGCCACTTCTTGCTAATACTTCTCCTATTCACATTCTAGTCGATGACTACGTCAAAGCAGTACTTAGACGTTGCACTGCATAATATTTACATACAGTTACCATGGATATCCAAGTATAGTACCTCTATTTGGAGATCTTCGAGGTTTTCCGGTTTTCCTTAATCTCTCCCAAAAGCAGTAACCTCGAGTAAAGTATTACGTTTCTTTTATCTACTATTTATGGCATTACATCAGAAAAATAAACGACGATGCTTTGTTTAACTTGAAATTATGAAAGAGGACACTTATGTATATATATACAACCCCATTCACGCTCCGAACTCGACGAGGCAATTAAGCTCTCTTATATTTTCTTTCCTTCATGTGGCGCAGTATTCAAAACCTTGAAACAAATTCTATATGAGAAGAAAAATGGATTTGACTTAACTCAGTTTTTGTTAGTAGATCGAACAGACTTTATCGGCGAAATACATCGCGTTGGTTTCAATATAAGAGATAAAATGTTTTAATATATGTCGGATACAACGTTTTTGTGGGGTTTTAGGGCTCGTCAACGTCAAGGTTATTAGAGCCCTTTCGGGTACAATAAAAATCACCTTCACACGTAAAATGAAAAAAAATAAATTGTGGTGGTGCGTCAGGACTGCACTCCACACCACACAAGCGTTCCTATAAGTCCACAAAGTTAGTATACTGTAAAGTATATGTATAATAGTATAACAGTCCTCATTTTTGTGTCGCCCAAGCCTCCGAGTCCCATACGTACACCCATTCCATTTCATTCCCCTTTCATTCAATAATATTCGCAAAGATGAGGCAACAGTAATATCAAATCGAGGTCGTAATATCGCAACTCCTTTTGAGGCAACATTCAGTATTTGTAACTGCCAGTGAAATTTAAGTTTTGAAGTCTAACATTCACATATAATTGCTTACATCCATATCCACTCTCCTATGTTATTAAATCTTCTATACATTTAAAACTCTCTTCTATTAAGATTACTAAGTAGTATCCACTATTTGTTTTTATTATTGGAATTGTGGTCGGAAGATATCCCTAAATTCAATGATATTATCCCTCCCTAAAATAATTAACAATTTTATTCTAATAAATTTTTCACGCAAGACACTGGATTAGTTCAACTACTTTTTATTAAGAAAAATAGTTATTTTCATATAAATTCAAAATCAGATAAAATATGACATCCGCTTTATCACGAGTGTGATCTCGAAATTCCCCGTCATCCGATCAGTATGAATCAAGGGATTTCTGTTCCAGCTGTCAAGAGAAGGATAATTCAATTAAATTGTACTGATACAATAGATCCATAAAACGTTTTCTTGCCCTAGTTTATAGCCGTTGAGGGAAATTTTCACCTTCGCTGCAATCAATCAGCACTACCAAGCAGTTCCCTGGAATATGACAGCAGTTTTAAAGTTTACAATTCGTTCCCACCCGGGCAATATTAACACAAAGTCATTATGTTAAAAAACTCTCATGTGTTTATTCACATTTGAAGAATTTACAAGAGTTAATTTTCGCATTTACATTAACGAAAGCGATTTTGCAACCCAATCTGAAGTTCCACAACATCCATGTACAAGGGTTCAATCACTTTTTTATTTTTTACAATTTTGTTGGTTGATGTTCAAGATATACGCAAACTTATCACGAGAATGAATTCTGATTACCTATTACTCTCTGATGGGACAATATGTGTGCGTAAGATCCGTGTTTACCACATCGGACTCGCATATCATAAAAATATTCCAATTTACAAAAATTATGTACAATAATTAAAAAATTGTTATGGCAAATAGTGCGTCTTACTATGACTCAGTGGAAAGTGGGAGGATCCATGAAGCAGCTATTATTTGCCACTCTGATCCGGCGCTTGCAAGACGAAAGGATCCACACGCCGTAAGCCAAACTTGTCTAAGAGTAAAGGGGCATAATTTAAAAATACTTTGTCTTACGACACGTCGTTGAATCGAGGTACTAATACTACATTGCTTTACTTCATGACGTTCTACATTATTTATTTCTTTTGTTTGAATATCGTGCTCTGGATCGACAAGAATCGGACTATATTGATTCCTCTGACATGTTAAATAATTTCGATCATTATGTAAACTAATTGGTGCATTTGAACCTGGTAGTAGATATATTTAAAAAAAATAGAATTATCTACGTACTCTTCAACTTTTCCTTGAAGCCATCAGCTTAAGATATTTAGATCCATTTCAACTGAATAAGACATCAAAATGATAGCATAAAATTAACGTCTATGGTCCGCGAATCACCTATTTTATATCCCAAATAACAAGCACAGTTAAGGGCTCTAATGACCTTCACAAACCATAAAACACCAACTTAAAAAAACAAGCACAGTCTATCACCCGTAAGTTAAACTACTTTTTTTTAGTAAGCGCTGACGTTTCGTGAGATTAATAAATGTCTACACGTAATTGTGTATAAATTTTGAAGTTGAGTCTGCTTTTGAATTCTTACAGAAGAATACTGATTTAGATTATATGTTCATTCTTTGATATATTCAAAATGTATTTGAGACATTATCATCTGACTTTCACTCACGAATCAACTTGAGACAAACGTCAAAACAAACGAGAAATTATATTCTTAATACAGTCTGTCCTATGAGAATGTCTCTGAACTCCGGAAATGACGGGTCAGGCATTAACCAAATTTCATAACAAAGTATTGGGTTGCAGAGATGTATTCACACGTCGCGGATCCTCATGTCTGCGGCATTTCCGCTGGGTGATCATGACGTTTGCTCTGAGACATCCGGCTAGATTCAGCTGAGGGAGGACGTTGGCAAGTTAGTCGAGGACGATACTTGTAAGTCACGAATACACGTACGACGCATGTGCATACTGCAATACTTTCATCGTTTTCAATACGGGATATAGAAAGGAACTTTCTTGTGGGACGGCCACTGTAGCAACTTTCAGATCGCTTAATCACCTCTTCTAAAAAAAATTATACAAACAATAAAAGATACTCATTATTTGTTAGGAAGAAGTACGATATATCTGGGACTGGCGGTTCAATATTAGATTCTACATTAAACAACATTACTACAGGACAGGATGTCATGCTTGAATTGTCACACATGGGGGCTCACGCTACAAAGATTGGAAACCGCAGTGATAATACACATTTCCATTAGCCCACTTGTCAATCCCAGATGTCGAAAGGTCATCATGGTGATGAATCCCCCATACACATAACCAAGGTCTTCGTTCAGTTGGCACGAGTATCCCGGTCCTTAAATCAAGCGCTATTTTATTGCATTTGTCGCCTCTCTCGCACGACCAGCGCCGCGTCGCGTGGTGCGGTTGTACACGTCACCGACAGCAGTCAGCCTTCAACCTCGTCGCACCACCGCCATTACCGCGCCGCAATTAAATGCAGCTGCCATGCAGTTTTATTAGCGGTGTGTCTCCCGCATCACCGCCGTTATCTGCCCTGCCCCCAGCGTGGCGTCACGGGTACTGCGTGCGAGGCGCGTCCCCTTCCGAATCACCCTCGACAGCAGCGTCAACCGAAGAACGGGGACGTCGGTGTGTAAGAACGAATCATTAGAAGGACGTATAACTCATACAAGTACATGCGGAACTATTTATGCTAAAAAAGTAAAACAGTAATAAATAAAAATAGTTCGCTATTTCTGGTAATGGATTAATGGATTAATATAATAAAAATCTGGTTAGACATTTCGCTTCCGTTTATTTTCCTATTAGGTGAGAGCTCTTTCGAATGAATATTGGTCATCATCAGGCCATATAACAAAGCATGGTGCTGGTGACAATGATTTTAAAAAAAATTAAGTCTCAAAAAGGTAGTTTCAATCGGTGGAAAGAACTCTCTCCATATGAGAAAAAACATTCAAGCGAATTTTTAAGTTCTCTCCATAAATGTTTTATGAGGAAATGATGTTTTTATGGAGTTTTATGAGGAAAGGATGTTTTACCATGGTCGATGAGGCATAGACGACAAGCAATAAGAACAGAGGCAAGGTTGATATCCACAAAACAGTTATATATTCCTCCAACCGGATGTGCAGCAAAGGTGTATACTACGAGATAAACTAAAGTATTAGAATTGGCCACACGAAGAAGCACTCCATGTTGGGACACGTGAGGAAAAGAGGCGCAATTCAACAAGGATGTAAAGGAGATAAAAAAATCCACATAATGACTACCTTTGCGATATGAATTTTAAAAAAAATAATTTAAGCGTGTAGTGCGAAAGATTTACATGAGTAGAACTTTTGTATAATAAGAATTATGATTGCCGACAAAGATCTTTGATTTCATTTTTGAACAAATTATACAAATAAAATTATGTCACTTGAATATAAGTACCATAAAATTTGGACCATTCACGTGTCTGCTACAAATAAAAGATTTATGAAGAGTTATGATAGTCAAACACACTTGAGCCAAAACATACTACAATTATCACATCCTTAGGATGAAAAGCTGATAACCATTTCATTTCTATATATTTTATCTTCTCCACTGCCAGGCTACGAGAACTTCTGCGTAGATAGTGTGTTCGAATTTTCTGCAGTTAATCTGACCAACACCGGTATTATAGTTTTGTATATTTATAAACCTCCTCTGTCAAATCTTGACATATTTTTTCGAAACTTCGAAATTGTTTTAAAGCATATCACACACAACTCTACTAAATCTATCGTTATATGTGGTGATTTTAACATCGATTTCCTGAGTACATCCGACTCTGCACATTCACCAATTAATCGATTCAAGAATCTAATCGATTCCTTCAACCTTGTTACTACGATAAACGACCACATTCGCCTCTCCGGTTCATCTCAAACATTGCTAGATCAAATTATCGTTAACAATGGAATCTCGTATCTCTCTGAAGTCTCTATCGCCGGATACACCGATCACCTTGCACAAGTATTGACTATTAGTAAAAAACTAAAACCACTAAAAATCATTTACAACATTTCAAGAGAATTTAGACACCAATCAATCTACATTTATAAATTATTTACGTGAAGAAACATGGAAAGATGGTAACAATTGCCAAAACACCAACGACAAATTCAATGTATTTATCTCAATATTCCTAAAACATTACAACTCTAGCTTTCCCATAAAACGCAAGTTAATTAACACACAGAAATACAATAGATGGATCTCCCAAGGGATAAGAATTTCTTCAAAAACCAAACGCCGTTTATATTATCTTTCAAAACTATATACCCAACCACCCGAATTCCATGATTATTTTCGTTATTATAAGACAATTCTTACCGCTAAAGTTACGGAAAACGACAGGCAAGTAAAAAATAGAACAACCGGATGAAAGCCATGTGGAATATTGTTAAAAATTACACATCAACTTCTGAAAATCGCGAAGAAAATGTTTCGCTTCTAAACTATGGCAAAATCGATTCGCATCCTCAGGACATCGAAAATTTGTTTAATTCTTACTTCTCAGAAGTAGGTAATCTCAATATCTCAAAATCAATGTCCTCCAAATTATATCCACCCACGTACCCAATTCTATGCTCACTTCCGAAACAAACGCCAGTGAAGTCATGAGAATCATCAGCTCATTAAAAAATAAATTTTCAATAGTCATAGATATTACACCCGAGTTTATTGTTAAATTTTCGTCCCACGCTATATTAAATCCACTCATAAATATTTTTAATTGTTCTTTATCGGAAGGCGTGTTACCCAACATATTTAAGAGAGCTAAAGTGAAACCTTTACACAAGAAAGGAAACAAAATGTATATTGGAAATTACCGACCAATACCCACTTTCTCAATAATCCTAGAAAAATTGTTCTATAAGCGTCTTTTAGATTTGTTATCAAAAAATAACATTCTCTCTGACGATCAACACGGTTTTAGGAAATCCTTTTCCACAAGCGCCATATTTTTCTTCTTAAACGATGTTACAACATCTCTTGATCGTGGAGAAAATCTCAGGGTGCTTTTCTTGACTTATCCAAAATATTCGATGTAATTGATCACGGAATTCACCTTTCCAAATTGCATTCTGTAGGAATTCGTGTACTTCCACATCAATGGCTAGCTTCTTATTTAAAAGAAAGATATCAACAGGTCGAAATATCCTATACTAAAAATAAAATACTTCAGCGTTGTCTTTCAGGAACAAAGCCACTTCCTTGCGGGATACCTCAATGTTCAATTCTCCGCCTTGTACTCTTTTTATTGTTTGTGAACGACAGATCATCCACATCAGATTGCAAAATGGTTATTTTTGCTGATGACACTAATTTACTATGTACACACGCCAACACTCAAAAAAATTTGTCTAACCTTTCGGCTTGGTTCCATGCAAATCGTCTCATTGTACACACTGACAAAACAGTGTCTGACATTTCACAATAGTACCACAAAATCTTTACCCCAGGTTTATCTTTCTTTAAACCCAACACAATTAAAAACTGTTACGAATACAAAATTTTTAGGTCTCCACATTCATGTCAACCTCAAATAGAATTGTCTTGTTGAATTGAAACTGTACTCATAATAATCTATAGTTCGATAATAATTTGTATGTGTAAAATAAATTTTTTGTGTGAAATTACTAACATATTGACATTCTATTAGTATCATAAATCGTAGCTAACTTTTTATCTTATCTAGGAGTTTTTTCTTAAATATTTGAATCCGCCTCTGCCATAGGGCCCTTGATCGGAATTAATGGCACGGTCCCTTGCTTGCTTCCGTAGTGTAAATTAGTTTATTGTCCTCCACGTGGTCATACGCAATATGTACTGTTCCTTTGAAAATAAATTTATTATTATTATTGGTTCAGATCCACAAAGCAGGTTCAATCTACTGATCTAAGAAATATGGGTTTTTATATTTTTGTCATTAATCTCTTTAGTTTTTGGCAATAATAAACATATACAATTTATTGCTAAAATTTAGAGGACAAATGAAGATTTAGGTTCACGTATCGCGATTCTCTTTTAGTAGTTCAGACCATAATATATGTTCATGGTTATTCAAATGGATGAGGTGACTAGATCGTGATATTAAATTGTTTATCACTAAATACACTATCAAAATTAAAAGATTTGAATTTCTCTAATTCCCTCTATATTTTTTATACATATCTATGAATAAGAAAAATAAAATAAAATGTATATGAACGACTACTCTGAAGTACGTTACATGTGCGAGATGGAAACAGAAAAAATTCAAAGTTTACTATCGCTAATTTACATTTGTGATTTGTATACCTCTGCATGATGAGTGTTGATTATTTCGGATTTTTTTTTTTTTTTTTTTTTTTTTNAGCACATTGAATATATACCCATAATTCAGAGCGTACTGAAGAGTACACCAAATAACTTTTCTAATTGCGTCTTTCTTTGTTACATTAGACAATCTATTTTTAATCGTCAATCGGCGAGGTTAAAGTGAACTTCACTTTGGATGAAAGCTGATCTTAATCTTTATAACCACATGTGTATTCTTAAGAATTCAATAAATTTAAAGATCAGAACACAAACGAATTTACGATACTCTATATTAAGATCCACGAGTTATTACTAAGTAACTATCAATTCGATATCGTATCTTAACTCCGCGGATCCATTCCTAAAATGCTTGGATAAATGGTGAATAAGCATAGATCATGTTGATAACTTGTTTGAGGTTGACAGTAGATAAAACATTCGTCAATCCTGATTTCGCATACTAACAACAAGTCAATTATAATCAACATACTATCAAAAGTCAATTAACGTCTGGGAAATAATTTTTCGATTACCTTTCCTTGTAATCATCAAACTCTCGTTAAAAATTACTATCAAATCAGTTTACACTATGTTATCACCGCTACTTTGTTTTACTCTCTGAAACAAAATGAAAAGTGTCACAAAACGAGAATTGACATTCTGACTGCGATTTCCTAAAAAGTAAATCTTCAAAAGATGAAGCCCCAGCGGTGGCGCAAGTGGTAGTGTTGTCGCTCATCACCAAGTCATCCCGGATTCGATTCCCGGTGCGGCAAGAAAATGTGTAGCTTTTCATATTAATGTCCCAGTTCATATAGCTGTGACTACTGACAAGCAAACCTTCCTTCCTCTATCTAGCTCCTCCTAGTATCAATAACTCTATTACTAACCACTTCTACTAACCCCTCCACGTGGGCCAAATTGTTGGTAAACACAGCTAACCGGCCCACATACTAACAATGAGCTACCACCCAACTCTTAACGCTCCATGTAGATAAAAGTTTCAATAACACGTTACATTTCTCATTTACAAATACTACAATATAAAAAATAGATGTAAATAATAAATTTATAAATAAATTTATTGTCAAAAAAACAGTCCACTCTGCTTATGATCACGTGGAGGACAACAAACTAATGAAAATTCATTATAAATTATTCAAAGAATATCTTGCTTTTATTTGTATCCAGTACACATTTTGCATTTTACTTACACATATTGTATTATAGAAAACTTTTGAAATAAGTTTTGAACTGGTTATTTCAATTTAATTAATCATAGGGCCTTCATCGGAATAATTGGGATGGTCCCTTCCTTGCTTCCGGAGAGTAAATTCGTTTATTGTCCTCCATGTGGTCATACGCAGTTTGTACTGCTTTTTTGACAATAAATTTATAAAATTTACAATTTCTAACATTTTAATACGAGTTCTGTTTAATTGCAATTCTATTGCGAAATTCACTTCACTATAATAATAATAAATTGTGTTGGGTTTAAAGAAAGATAAACCTGGGGTAAAGATTTTGTGGTACTATTGTGAAATGTCAGACACTGTTTTGTCAGTGTGTACAATGAGACGATTTGCATGGAACCAAGCCGAAAGGTTAGACAAATTTTTTTGAGTGTTGGCGTGTGTACATAGTAAATTAGTATCATCAGCAAAAATAACCATTTTGCAATCTGATGTGGATGATCTGTCGTTCACAAACAATAAAAAGAGTACAAGGCGGAGAATTGAACATTGAGGTATCCCGCAAGGAAGTGGCTTTGTTCCTGAAAGACAACGCTGAAGTATTTTATTTTTAGTATAGGATATTTCGACCTGTTGATATCTTTCTTTTAAATAAGAAGCTAGCCATTGATGTGGAAGTACACGAATTCCTACAGAATGCAATTTGGAAAGATGAATTCC
>NNCF01129005.1:339689-361606 GCA_002313205.1 Laupala kohalensis
TGACGGTGGCGGAACGGACGGGTGACGGAGACGAAAGGGATTGCGTGGTGGTGTAAGAGGGACACTAAGAGAGTGGAGGGAGAAAGAGAGAGCAACGCAGTAGGCGTCTGCCTTACGAGCGGCGCCGCGCCGTCGCGACGCCGCGCAGCTTCGTTCCGTCGCTCGACACGTGATCAACTGACGCACGCTGTGCACCCATACCTCGCAACAACACATAATTTTGCAATAGCCCTCTTTCTGCTCATATGTTACTTCGCTCGCTTTTACGATTGCCCGTCTACGAGGTATACATTACAACCACCACCTTCTCGTAAATGAAACTCATGCAAGTGTACCGTCTTCATTTTTCAAACTGTTGGATACGAGGTAAACATCCCATATTTTCAAATTAAATTTTTAGATTAACTTCAATTCACCCAGCAACAGCGGATATTTTGATAGGAAATAATTCCTTAAATTCACGTTTTATTTTTTAATTATCAGTTTATATTTCAATTATTATCAGTTTACAGTCACTAAAGCAAGTCATTGTTTACGACAGAGTTACTTATGGGATAAGAGAGAGAACTTAAGTTAGTTAGACCCTATCCGCTCGTACTTAGGCTTCTTTTGAGAAAGGAGAAAAAAAATTGTTACCGTCCCCAACAGGTTTATATCCTGGGGATGTAAACATTACCAATCCGAGGAATATTAAAAGTGAGTTTAGTTGGTATTTTGTTGAAATAAAAAACTAATTATTATATCTGTACTTTAAAAATGTATTATAAAGAATTGATTCATTCAAATACTCAACTTACCTCAAAGTGACGTCCTTTCTCGACTACTTTATCTTTCATCTTTTTCAACATGACTGGTATTTATGTTTATGCACAATTTTTCCATAACTAAACATTTTCGAGTTCCAAAAGGCTCGTTGACAAGGGCGCCTGTAGAAATTTTTCCAGGATGGGATGAGACATCATGGCATTTAAAAGGTATTCCCGAAAAAGGAAATGAAATTTTCATAATCCAAATCATACACACGTGAACTCTAGAGTATCTGAGTGCGTCTGCATTTACCAACAATTTTTAATGTTTCTTGCTAATTTTTTAAACACTACACACTCGTCTTTATTTAGCGCGTTAATATTAGATTACATATTTCATGTCATTCGAGAACATCTGATGCAACTATTATTTCTGAGTGACATGTTGATGTAAATGTAATACAGCAAATAGTACATATTTAAACTTAGTTTTGATATAACTTTCGGTAAAACTTTCTTGGTACTCCATTTTCATATTAATCCACCTTTTCCAATTTCCAGCCCCCCTAGGGACGCCAATGCTTGTTTACATACTGTATAATTCGGCATTAATGTTTCATTTCTCACCGAAGGCGTCAGAGCACTTTCATCTTTCCAAACTGTTCTAAATATTGAGCATTGATGGTACACGATCCACCATAGAATCCGTTCGATCTAATTTACCTTCCGGCGTAGCGTGCTAACTCGCAATATTTGTTTCATAACTAGTAATTTCTCGCACGCAATTTATTCTTACAAAAAGCCATACAATATATACAGGCGCTCCAAATACATTTTGTAATAGTATTTTACATGTAATACTTCGTTTCTGTTGTGTGGGAAAGTAAGATAAAGATATTTCCTACTAAGTTGTTTTGTTATTTGCAGTTGGGGCTAGTAGGCAGATCACACTCAAACTCTATGGGTACGCTAACGCACCCAAAATCTGAGTTTGATTTACATAGTTAGAACATTAAATGGGTACTAAACAAGTTTTTAAAATAGCGGTTCCAATATGATTCTTTAACCAAAGAGTTCAGCTATCAACAATACGCCTTAAATTCTCTCTATCTCTGAAAATAAGAAAAAATAAGCGGACTAACCCGTCTCCTCTGAATAAAAAAATTAAAAATATGCATAAAAATGTTATTAAGTTTTTCTCCTACAGTTTTACCTTTACAGAAATGTTTCTCCTTTTAAAAATACAAATTCAGATCATATTATGAATTGAAACATTTTAAATTATAAGTATTAGATGGGTAATACAAATCGAAACTTCTTCCTGTTGCATCCGCATTTTTTATTTTGGTCCGCATACCTTTTTTGTATGTACCATGTAATGCATTATTTTTGAGTAAATTACGAGTATATCTAGATTTCTTGGATGTTAAATCATTTTTAAATATTCATACATTATTTTTTCTATTCAACTAATAAAATGGCAATTGCTATTGCAATTTCAGCGGTTCAGTCATATTCATGCAAATTACGGACCTTTACGTGAATTCGGTTGCGTGCATGGAGTGTCAGTGTAAACAGGGTTGAATGATTTCTTTTTACGTTGCTGAAAACCAACGTTATTGACTACGAATTTTGTTGTACAAATTCTTATACGAAAACAGGAGTATTTTTCGAACGAAACCATTCTTTGTATTTCAGGGTATTCATTCAGTCACAATTTATTCTAGTTCTCCTACTATCACGTGCACCCCACATGATTATTGATTTTTAGAATATCACTACGACTTCCGCCCACCGTTCATTTTCTCCGAATAATAAGACACACCTTTTTAGCGTAGCTTTATTGACTGTATCAACAGAATAGAGAAACAATAGTGTATTCAACAGCCAACACTTTAATTTAAATAAAGTATCGTAATCCCCCACTATAGTCGAATCCGCAAGTGCACCAAGAGAAAAAGAAGAAGAAAAGTGTCTGAATAAAATCAGAGTTCCGAACAATTTATCAACCGATATTTTCAATTTTAATAAAACATATGTTATATTTTTAACTAGGTCAATTGTAATTATTTCAGTAATATTTGATAATTGTACGAATTAAAACGATTTAAACTGCACGCGTTCAGTAGAAATTTCGCAGTCAGTGACATTCCAGGAAGTCCACGCTGAGTCAAGTAACACAATGAGTCTCAAAACGTGTCCGACGTTTCACAAATTCGGATTAATGAAACACACCCGAGAAAATAACTCAGCAGCGAGTTGTGTTAATGGGACAGTCAACTTCATTCATTTCATGACTCACACTAACGCATTTCCCCCTAAACAACGGAGAAGCAAGAGTTAGCGCGTGCGAAGGGTATAGTACGTAGCTAGGCCAATGTGAGATTTTATCACAATGATACTCTTCGCTTAGGAATCGATGGTCGCTGAGCAGGCAGTGCTATTATGACGAAGGATCATACGTTCTCATGATGTATTCAATCGGGAGAGTTTTTCCTCATGCTTCTCGCAGGGTTTCCTTTTAACGCGCAGTACAGCACAACTTGTGCATTGTATTTTTTTATTACAGTATTTGTAAATGGGAAATGTCGCGTGCTATTGAAGCTTATCTAAATAGAGCGATAGGAGTTAGGAGTTGGGTGCTAGGTCATTGTTAGTAGCTGGGCCGCTTAGCTGGATTTACCAACAACTTGGCCCCAGTGGAGGGGCAGGAGTTAGTAATGATTAGAGTTATTATTATTATTATTATTATTATTATTATTATTATTATTATTAGGAGGTGGATAGAGAAAGGAGGGTTTGCTTTTCAGTAGTCACAGCTATATATGAACTGGGACATTAATGTGAAAAGCTACAAATTTTTTCTGGTCCCACCGGGAATTGAACCGGGGATGACTTGGTGATGAACTAGAGCGCTACCACCTGGGGAGATTGAGAGAGCATTTATGCAGTACGGAACCCTGAATTGTGTAGAGGGGGAAAAAGTTTCATTTGCAAGTAAAGTTAAATGTAAAAAGGATACTCGAGATGAAACAATGCTAATTATATAAATACCTTAAATACAGTGAAACTTCAAAGTTTTATTGCACTTTGAATCCATACTAAGAAGTCATATGAAAGAATAAATCTAGTAACATATGTAAACAAATGAATCGTCAATTCCTTGATTAATAACGAATCAAAGCCTAGCTAAAGAAAAGTGAGAGTTTTGCAAATTCTTAGCATTAACATGAAACTGGTACTAAAAATTTCAGCTCGCAGTCGGAGACACGGCACCGGTAAAAAGAAAGAAGGGGGAATACTCGTGCAGTGCAGAAAAATCCCCTTAAAAGCCCCAATTTTTCGCACACTTCCAAAAATGGACAGACTTACATGTATTTATCGGCAAGGGTGAATTATTAAATTCGAAAGTGAGAGAACTCATGTTGGAGCAGTTAAAACAGAAAAGTCAAGCCTGTCAGTAGGCTAATGGTAGTGTGAGAGGCTTCCCATAAATTTAAATGCAAAATAGAGATTGGTAAGGTCATTCACTCTTATTTATGTACAGTGGATTATTTTATTGAAAAGTAGCTGTTGCTTACAGCTGAGTTATTTTTTTTTTTCTTTTCAGGCTTGTACTAATTCACAATCATGATAGTGCCAAATGTTAAAAGAGGACAGCTCCATTTGCTCCCACGATCAAAGCTCTACTTTACAGTTTTTTGGTCAACAATATTCATTTGCTCTTAGGAGATCAGTTCTCAAATTTAACTGTCACTCTTCACATAAGAAAATTGTCCTTTTAACTTTTTTATTAGACCCTCAATGATTTAGCAACTCCAACATCAGGTCATGCCATTTCATCTGTGTCACGATGAAGATAAATATACACAAGCTGATTGAATTAAGGTATTCGTAAAAACAAATAAGTTCTTTAATTCAAAAATTTCAGAATTGTCTTCTTTACAAAAATGGATCTATGTTTGGCGGAAAAGGTACAGTCAGCATATTGCGTAACGCAAAACTTGTTTTTCGGAAAATGGGAACAAATGTTGATATACAGATTTAATAGTTTGTTCCTCGTTATTACAGCGCCCTATAAAACTTAGTGTTACGTCACACCAAAGGTAACACCCTCCAACCCCACCGTAACGCAGTGTAACGATAATACAAACTACCTCCACTTCGAGGATGCGTTAAGTAATTTATGGACGACCCCAAGAGCACAGAGAAACTCCAGTATATTGTTAAATATAAGAATAAATATCGTAAACGAAAAAACTAAAACTTTTGTCATCTTCCGTTTGATTTTATTCGTCCAGAAGAATTACAATTTAAAACAATTTTGTGCATTCCGTAAAATACCACAAAGCTTTCTCATTTGCTCTATATTTTAAGGCAGATAAACAGTGTTAACGATAATTTCAATTTCCATTTTGAAGTTCTGAATCATTTATTCATATTAGTGAATCTTACAGAAAGTTGAGAGGATATCACTCCCTCCTTTTACGGTGAATTACGTATTCCGAATTCATGAACGCGTACCACAGTCGGTTCGGGGTTTCCCCTGCCCCTACACACTCACACACGTACACACACATACCCTACACGACTGAAAAAATGTTTTATAGCGTAGTTAGAAACTATTACAGAGAACAGAGTAAATGATCTATTCAATGTTAATCAATATGTCCTTACAATTGTAAAAGTTTCTGGTATCTTCCGGACACTTGCTTCCCCGTATACACAAGAAAATTTCAACTCATACCATTCTCTGACGAAGCTCCTGGCAAACTTTACATTATAAGTGTCATTGTACTATTGCAACAAAACAAGCCCAGAAAAAAGTCTTATGCAAACGATTGATGGCAATAATTATGCTTAGCCCAATAATGAGTACCTATAAAATTGAGGGAACGCTTCCAAGTGTTATGCCTTTGTCATGAAAAGGCAACTAGTATATTGGCAAGGCAATTGAGAAAAAAGTTTCTAATTTATTATAATATCTAAATCGCTCCGAATCCAGTGAGTAAATGACGTAAGGCAAGTTCAACAGAGAACAATCACAAGAACATAATGGAGTATATCTTGATTTATTAAATTAGATAACATAAGAAATTCGAGTTAATACGTTGACAGAGCCTTACACATGTCAGCGAGAATGTGTTCACTTAGAAAATTAATTAATGAATGGAATATTGTAAAAACTGTTCCATGGATGATAATTAAATTATAACTAACTAACGTCTGCCAGCTACAGTAAATAAATTAAAACAATCATGGAATACAGAATAAAAAATTCTTTACTTAATGAGACAACCACTAGAAGAATTAATAATGGTACTAAATCTTAATATACGACCAGATATGATATCAGTACCTAAATCTGAACGATTTTAAAATTATAAACTATTAAGTTATAAAACAAAAATAGTTTAGACAATGATGTAGTATAAGTGCAAAAAATAACGGCAAAGAAGAATTCCAGCAAGAAAAAACTGACATTTCTTGATATTATGCCGTGGACGACGGCTCATTCAGGGTTAAATGAAGAAAGTGTAACTAATTTCAAAATTAAAGTGGAAAATCAAGATTTTCTTTTCGATAATTATCTGAAGACTTTCCAACAAGAAATTAATTCTCTTTCGTATTTCATAGATGTATTCATTTCTATAAATTGGTACGATGAAATTCAAAATCACTTCACCTTCTCAAAAAATAAAAAATAAAAAAATAAAAAACCATTGGTGCAATCCTCCCAACGTAAATGTTTTTTGTGCATACTGTAAATATGCCCAACAACAAATTTTTTCCATACTATTAACACCAATTATGGTATTCCACAAACCATGTTGAATTGTATCACATAAGTAACATTTTTCCTAAAATGTTAATAACTTATATAGACATACTACGTGACGAGCACTTTCTTCTTTGTTAATCTTATAATCTAAAAACAATTTTTACACGTCAATGGAGTATCAATGATACCATGTGATAATTATGCTTCTTCGTAGATGTAAAGGACATTGTAATTTAAATTCGTGTAAATTATGAACCAAAACTTCAAGGCCACCAACATTTAAAAAAATTCAGTAGATTAATGGAAATTTATGAAAGAATACTTGCACCCAACTCACAAAATTCACTTAAGCAAAGCTTCGGGTATTCTACTAGTTTTTATTTTTTTTTGCAAAAATGTATTATTGAGTTTGAAATATGTTATCAGAAAATAACAATAGTGAATTGTCATAAATCTCTTTCGCAAAAATCAAATATATAATGGATCCAAAACACTGTAGACGATACATTGCCCCTTTTTTCATCGCCTAATAAATAACCTATGGTATAATAATCTGGGCTGGGGCTTTTAAGGGTTATTTAGCTATGGAAAAAACAATTCAAACCAGAATTCTAAAGATTATAAATAAATTTTCTTTCTTATAAATAACTTCCCATTAAATGTGGAGCTACTGTTTACTCTTAATTGTCTTGTTTATCATTACAATTAATTTAAGAAATGTATATGAAAAGTGCGTTCAAGACTAGATATAATATGATACCAGTAGCTAAAATTAAAGAGGCAACAAAAATAGTTGTGAGGTTGCTGTAAAAACCTTTAGTGGTTTACCTAATGATCTAAAAAAATTAAATTTAAAAAAAGAATATAATAAAGAAAAAATTGAAAAGTTTAATTGTTAACGTGTAAATAAAATATTAATGAATTATAATTATGAAGAGTCTACTGACAGTTAAAAAATCATCAACATTTTGAAGTTTTAATATTTATGTCGTGTTGGCGGAATTTTTTAATTTAGTTATTTAAGTTACTTTTATGGTGTAACCAGCCTATGGACAGATGGTTTTGTCTATCTCCTTAGGATTACTATGAAGAAAAAAAGACGAACCGCCGGCACACAGCTACTAGTAGTAGTACTTAAAAATGAACAAATAAATATAAAATCTCCCACTATGTTTCTACACATTCATATTAGGTTATTCATTGCCGCATGGAAATACAAATATTGAAGAGGAATGTTAATCGATTTACATGAAAAAAAAAAAGAAACAATATTCATGAAGTTAAGATGTAATGTAAAAAAGACAATCACGTAAAAGTTTCTGACATTATCGACTTATACATTTTCTAGAACAGCAGAGCATATAATTAAGATACTTCCAGTTTCCTTGTATTTAAATTTAAAGCATTATTTACAATAATAACTTCGAACTTGATAATAAAAAAATTACTATTATAACTTCGAACGCGTTATTAACACAAATATTTTTCGCATACATAATTAACATGTCAAATTATTATTTAATGTTTATCGTTTTCGATCAATTAAGCAACAATTTCAAATCATTCAGTCAAAAATAATCAAAACAATCATTCTATCTGAAAATTTACGAGTCTAAATATATTCTTGTTGTTTAGTACGAGTCCTGTATTTGAATCTAAGAAAAAGGTAGTAATAGAAAGTTTGTCTTTCCACATTCGAGTGTAGCAACTGCTTAAGTTGGTCCATTCTTATACAACTATAAATCGTCTCTTTATAGTCCTAGTAAATGAAAATAGGGAACAATGAAGATATTACACAATACTCGAAAGCTCTTATGGTCACCGTGAAGACAAAAAAATTCCAAATGCCGAGTTAGATACGACTGTCCTTCTAACGCTTGTCAGAGACACAAAGTCTTAACGCTAAAAAGCTCGGTGACTTCCGACTTACCCCGAAATATTACTCAATATATTAAAAAAATCAGTAAAATAACCAGTTTATACCATAAAACTGGTAATATTATCTTACCATATAAGCATCATACAAATAGAAAGTGTTCGGAGTAGTATGTTGGCTGTACCTGAAACAAAAGAAATAATATATTAAAAAATTAAAGAGCAAATACCAACAGGTTTTTGATAGATAAAATCAACATGAGAAATAAAATTTTTCTTTTAATTATTAATAAAATCTATAACACACCATGGATAAAAAGTTTCAGAAAACCGAGAACGGAGAATAAGAGATAATTCATCACCTCAAAATACAATTTATACCAATCGGGTTTTAAAAAGCTTCTCTATGTTCAATTATAAATTAGTTATGTTTTTTACAATTGAATAACATTCAATAACTCTGATGTAGGGTATTCTACTTTCATTTCCTGTAGTAATTGTCAATGAAATATTAAAAATATTCCAGTTTCTTTGTTGTAAGACCATCGCCTCGATTTCCAGAGGTTTAAAGTGTTTCTATTAATCACTTGAAATGTATTGGCCATTTTGTAATCATGTCAAAGCGTTGGTCAAAGGAAATGTCTATATTATATTAAGATAACGATCACGACGATTTTATAATAAGATACATATTTGGAAAATAATTTTAAATATTCGGTGATTTGTGCAAACGTTACTAAAGGTACACTTCAGTTCTTACTAATTTTCCTTTTAGTCGGATAATTTAGTTTGATGGGAGTATATCACTTCCAATGGTAAAAGATAAGTGATAGTAACATGAAAGAAGAATAAGAATACAAAACCTACAATTTTAAATTATGTTTTGTGTTCATCTGTTAATTACAGTTTCAAGAAACCCCTCACCAAAAAAAAAAAAAAAAAAATTTTTCAGTTTAAAGGNATATTAAGAGAGAAATGCTATCAATTATCAGTAAGAGCTTTTCAATTGACGAGTAATCACAATTCCTAATAAAATGGTTTTCACATTTGCGATACATAAAAGAACTAGTCGTATTTGAGTTGAATATGAAATATTATAATAGATGCAACACTGAAGTCACTCCGCAATATTTTTCAATTTTTCGTTTACAGGACTAGTGTCTCCCAAAATCCTCCAACTTGTGTCTCCATCTTTCTGCGTAAGCATGCTACTGAAATCATGTCGCTAAGAGACTACTCTTCTTACTGTCAGATAATTAAACCAAGTATCAACATAAGGATTCCGAGACAAAGTGATAAAGGTATTGAGAGATATGCGAAATAAAAATGCAAGTCCTTTAATCTACACTTATGTATTTTTAATGCAAATGTTTTGCAATGTTAATAGACGAATACGACATAAATTAAAGTCCATACATAGCCGCAGCTCGAGTCGGAATTTCAAGTATTAATTAATGAAAATGTTTTTCCAGTCTTACCTCTACAGATAGAGTTAATAATATTGCACCATTCGTGAGCCAATGTACACTAATAGCGAGTTTGCTGAGAAATGTAATCACTACATTCGTTGAGGAAAAATAGCCGTGAAGCTGTTCCTATTATCTCGGAATGACAGAAGAAATCAATAAAAGTCATGCTGACCAATTTTGTTGTCGAGAAAAAAAAAACGAATAAGACTCAAGTGGAATGTTTTACCAATTCCACAATAATTGAATTTTATCCATAAATTGATTCTTTTAATGTAACTATCAATAAAAGTTATACGATGATGAAGCACAACACTCCTTTTAAATTCATTTCATGAATAGGAGACTAGATGAAACTGAATGTTTTGTAATTAAATTCATATCACAAAAATATCACATTTAGGTAGTCTGTATAATGTTGAGTACAGAATAAGTTGAATGTACACATAATAAGCTGGCGATTACTTTCTCTGGTAGGTGCTATATTTTAACAGAAAGAGTTCCTCTAGAGTTACCGTCTTCCACATATTTTACAAAATTTATTATTCAACAGCAAGGTTTTACACTTCAGGTCATGAATCCAAGCATAAGAGTAAAGGTCTTTTCTGATGGATGAATATAACCTACAATATAAAATTTCTTCACTTTTCCCTTCCCGTTGGATTTTATTCGACTGGGCTAACCAGCTTACCTAACCTTCCTTCGATTTCGCCAATACTCACTTCCTCATATTAAAGCAGACAGTATTAGATGAGAGAAAAAGGAGTGGACTGTCTTTCTTCTTAGTGATATAACAAAAATTACGGATAAAGGCAATCAGACTCAAAGGATGTAACAAGAAAATTGATGGGTTGAGTTGGATAAGGGTCCATCTCATTTTCTTCGTTGTTCTGAGGGACGATTTTCTGGATCAGAGTCGACAACTAAAACAACTAACTAAAAGTTATTAAAATATTTTTATTGAAGGTACTTCGTGACTTTCTAGATGTATGTCACTTTCTGGCAGCAATTATTATTCAAATTTCCAAATTTTCACTCAAAAATATAGCGATGTGCGCTTATCCAAAATTTCCCAATGTGCCATTATCCACACTGCTTTTCTGAACTCACGCGGAGTTAGGCCATTATTCAAAATGTTTTATTACGTTGAACTGTTAAGATGGTTTAGTTGTTTGGTCCAGAATAGTTCTTATATTAGTATTTTCGTAATATGAAATCAAGGGAGGAATAAAAGGTCTGTTTCGTAACTACTTAAGAATTTCAGCAGGGGGTATATACCATATTGAAAATATGTACATGAAAATATATACAGAAACATACTTCAGCATAAAAGAAAACTTTCTATTACACGTTTTATTACACTGAAAAAGTAGAAACTGGACAAAATAATTTGCGACACATATTGAGACTCATTCCTAACATTACATGGCATAGGTGTTACTGAAATTCTTTATTATCATCCACTTTGTCACAAGCAATCAGCTCATTATAAAACGTATTATGAATTGGCGGTAAGCATTTGAATAGTTTTTTAATATCTACTTTTGAATTTGCTATGGAATGCTTTCCCTCATACTTTGAAGATATGGAGCCATTGATATCATTATCTCGCCTGTTTAAATTTCGCCTTATTATCTTATCTTCCAATCATCTTCCATATATGAATATTTCAATTGGATCTAATTTTTTTGAAAATTTAATCACATTCCGTAATATATAGAGAGAAAAACAGTGTTAGCAATATGTCTAAATTGATTGAGAGAGTATAAATATTGTTTAAATATCGGGGTTTAAAACACCGAAAGTACGATATGTTAGGTACAATTGTCAACTGAAGACAATAGGAACAATCAAGGAATATATTAGTTCTGCCGAACATTTTATTTTCCATCTCCTATTTGAGGTTTAACAGTGCTGATTAAAAGACCAATCTCCACAAGAAGTGTCCGCTTTGGGGAAGTTAAGGTCAACGTGGGAATCAAAAGGCGCTACTGAGAAATGTCCGTTAATGGACGTTTCACTGAACCCATTTCAAAAGCGATGGTAGGTTAACATTTTCACTTCTTTCTCCACGTTTACTGGTGTAAAAATAACCAACATACAGCAGCAACAAAATAAATGAAAGCAGTGAGGAAGATTGACATTACAAAAAGGCGAATCGCTAATTCCCAAGGAGGTTCATCGATTCAACGCTGTTGCAGATTGAGCTATCTCATCCTAGAACACCGCGTTGAATTTATGACACGTAATAGCAACATCACTTCTCAGGAGAATTCAATAACAGAACGAATGTTCCGCAACCATCGTGAATTAAGGTTTCGTTGATTTCAGTGTTTCGATTAAAAGAATTAGTAAAATGTATGAATCGGATATTCTCTATTTGAAATACCAAATACATTGATAGAGAATGGAGTGAATATCATTCCTAGACATCAGAACGTTTTTAAGATGCTATAGAAGGGGGAAATTGAAGGAAATTCGAAAAAAGGCATAACAAAATAACCATATATCTGTAATGAAGTACAACAAAATTGAAACAATACATAAAACGAAATTAAATTGTTTCACGAAAAAATGGTACTAAAATTTTCATAATATTTTCTATGACACTGTAAATTAAATACAGCAAGAACATGATAAAAACGAGTGAAGAATAAAAATAGTTCACTATTAGGAAAGTAATTATCCTTGCAATAAATTCCTTAAGAAATTAATCTAACTTACTTAACATTATCCCCAACTTCACTGAAAATTCATCTATCAATAATATTCTAATAATTAGCCCTCACATTCTCTTTTGGAATAATACGTAACAATTAATATAGTGTTTTATTCAATCCAATCAAAAAAAATGTTCCCAGAGAGAATGACATAACGCAACGCGTAAATCAAACTCCAGTGAATAATGTACATTGGGTGGAAAGAAACTGCACAAGATTTCCATATAAAAAGAGGAAACTGGCGGAGGAAGAGCTCATCAACGCGGTGGCTTCACTTGGCTGGGAGCAGCTGTCAGAGTGTTTGCACAAGCGCTATCAGCAAACGCAAGCAGACGCCAGACGCGTCCGCCACTGCGCTAGCGAGAGGTTTCCATATCGAAGCGTAACACATGCGGAGTCAGCCACCGAGCAATGTCAGTCCCGTCCGCAACACCACACAGATCACTCATCACACTCCAACACACACATAATTGCCAGATAGCAGTTCTACGGCTAACGAGTTGACATGGATGCCAGATCGGAAACTATAGTCTTGGCGGCGAAAGAATAGCGAGGTATATCCAAAGAAACGATACCGTGGTGTTGTCATATACCATCCAGGCAAAGGCTGCTATATCTGGTGAAGAAGATAACTTCAGGCAGCCTCCTTGCGACCAAAGGTTAGAGCACTCGCGCGAATTCAGTCACTGTTCGAATATCAATTACTGACGGTTCTACGAATCGGCTGATGCAGGTGGAAGAATCTGAAGGTAAACTCGCTTAGATTCAGCTGGTATAATTAAAATGCCCAAATGTCGACAAAGAGAGGAAGACTCGACAATCTAACAATGCTGGTATTGACTTCCAGAATCCACGTGGTCTTTAGGCTCCTTCCTCATTACTATCCTTTCTCCATAAATACTTGTGACTTTTTTTTAGGTAATATAATGATAAAGCTTCCCCTCTTATTTAAATTTTAAAAATAATGTTTTTTTTTCTATTCATCTTTATAACTGAATACGTTTGCTACCCTCAGACCAGCATCGCAGTTTATAAATGTACTACCACTACAATGTATGATACAAATAGATCATTGGGCGAAAAATTATTAACTGTGACCTAGTGTAAAATCAATTTAAGGAGAAATAAGTTACGTTTCAAGAACATGAAAGCACGGCGAAACAGACCACGGAGACGTGCAGCTAGAACACAAGAAAAGAAGTCGCGAATTTAGAAAGTTTAATTCCCTAATATCTATAATATATATTAAAATCACCTACACACGAAAATAAAACCTTGAATATTATTGTCGAAAAAAATTTTTCGATGTGTTTTTCTCAACCACCTGTGAGGGTATTAACCTGGAGTACTCATGTATGCATATACAATTGTATGCAAAGTAGTTAGAGATATTCTTAATTTTTAATTTTCAAATTATAAATAAATTATTCCGCTTTTACTTTGAATTCGGATGATTTTAAATATTTATAATATTAGACATACATTACCTACTGCTTCCATTTCGTGATTTACTGATTGCTGACGTAATTTTAATATTCTGTTATATGTTTTTCTTGAAAAGAGATAATTCACTTTGATTTCCTAAGTTAAAATAAATTTTAGAGTCGGCTTAATCTTTAATAGTCTTTAACTACTCTTCAATTTGATTTAATGGAATGTCCCGTTTTCGTGGACCAATCATCAAGTTTTACTTGAAAGACGTGTATTGTAGAAAATGAAGTTTTGTTATCGAGGAAATTTTGACAGAAATACACGTTTAATGCGACATTGATTCAGAATTGAGTAATCTCTGGAATTTTACAAACTCGTCAGTGCCTTCCTGCAAAAGAGAATTCTGATGAATTTTAAAACGTTTCGAAAAACTTTAAACGAATTTAAACTTTAAATTCTCCTAGCTTTAAACGAAAATTCCGCAAGATTCATTACAAGTATTTTATATTTCATTCCCATGGTTGTAGAGTAATGTATACCCAACCACTAAGCACAATTAATTCCTAATAACGTTTGACATTGGTACAATAATGTAAAATTTTCACGTACTTCGGAATCTTCCTCGCATGCTAAGAAATGTCGGATAGTTGTCGATAAAATTACTATAATTAACTTCTATTTTGACTTCAATCAACACTCTCCGTGAAATTTTGAATTAAAATTTTTTCCTCACTCTTAAATCAAATATTCGTGAACAAGCGTATGTTAAGTCTACGAATGGAACTTTAATAACGCGCGATTGATAGAATGATAAAAGGTAACGACGTATTTACACAATTATATTTAGATCTGACAGTCCGAAAGATGTGAGCGAGCGTATTATAATCAATTATCTTTTTCACTTTAATTACCTGTTCGGTTGTCCAGTTTCCCTACAGAAATGTGTATTCAAACACAAAAACGCTGATAAACGGAAGCTACAAGAAAAACATTGCCCGTTTATACATGGGAACATACTGTCGCGTAGACGCATGCAGCGACACTCGCGTAGCCATTTGAACATCGCGCGGGACACAAGAGTGGTGACTCAGCTCATTGCGGCTATATAAGTCCGATGCTCCAAGCATCGAGGCAGTCTTGCTGCTACTCCCGGCGGCAGTCTCGCTGCCACTCCAGGCAGAATTGCTGTCACTCCTTACCCGTCACCTCTGAGTTCAGGTTAGGCATAAGCCGAACCCTGCTCTATTTCTAATCACCGCCCTAGAGTTCAGGTCAGGCCTAAGAGGGCCCCTACTCTACTCCTAATATTGAGTACTAGCAAGCTTCACGGCTCCAGGTCCAGTCCGTCTACAACTCCCGATCTCCTAATTCATCTCGAGCCGCCCCGCACCTGCGAAAGACGCCGGTTTTATACCTCACCAGAACCGTCCGGGCGAGTCACCAGCACAGAGCACTGTCTCTACCGGAGCTCTGGGTCGCTGCCGTAGCACGACTACGTAAGTGTATTTCATGACTGAAAAAACTGCTGTCGCCAGAAATTGACAAACCCTTTATTATTGCTCCCTCTCATCCTTTCATCAAATAGACTAGGGGTAGATAAGTCCTGAGGGACTTAACATCTAACTACGTCGTAGGTGTGGTTTCAAAAGTGCCCACAAAACAATCCCCTTCCCTTCCACACCACGCGACAATACGATATCGCTTTCCAGCTAAGTGTCCACCAAAGGACTGCATGTAAAATATTTTAGAATACGACTCGGGCACTACGTGTAATCTGCTCGTACCCCAAAGAACAAATTAAGATTTCGAGACCAAGATGGGTACTATTAACTTCTTAACACATCCATATCCCGTAGCTGTATGGGTACATCTGAATCTAATAAATATTTCTTAGGAATGATGGTGTAACACATACTCATGGATAAGGGCTAACTCCAATTTTAGTAATTATTGCAGAAGGCGCATGACGGCCAGTATCCACACATGGTAAATGATGTATACAACTGATACAAATAAAATATCATAAAACTGAGTAACAAATATTTGTGGATATACAATTAACTAATAAGAAATAAATACATTTCTTAAATGCACTAATAAAATAAATACGACTTAAAAAGTTAAAACTGTTACAATTGTATGTAAATAAAATAACATAATAATCAAATATTTATTTTTGAATGAAAAGTTTACTTGAATAAAATTTTAACTAATTCTTTTCAGTCAGGAACAAAAAGTTTAGTTATTATAATATTGGTTTGAAGGCATGGGTTATTTTCATACCCCCGCGCACCTTTGTTTCCGTAGAAGTGAGAGAATAATAAGGCTAGAATAACGCAACGACTGCATAGCTCCGAATACCAAAATGAGGACTTCATTTTATCATTATGCTGAGTAGGCTTGGCAATCAAGACTGGACATGGCATCAGGATGTTCATACATATGGCTGATTAATATAATTTATAATACATTGTTTCATCATTTTAGTTAGAAAATCATAGTTTGCTTTACATTTGTTCCGAACCTAGAAGACACGTTGGTCTCACGTTTTCAAACATGTGCGCACAACCTTCACTCAAAAATTGGATTCACTTTCTACAATGTTACGAATACCATATTGTCCCTGTACACATACAAATATTTTTCATAATAATCTTAACTACAGCAGTATAAAAGGGCAAATGTCATGCAATTTTGAGGAAAAAGAAATTATCTTTTCATTTTTTTTTGTGAGGTTATTCGCTATTTTTGTTTGCTTTAGTTTCGTTCTGGCTTTTTTTACATGAACTCTTTCGGTCACGAGATCATCTCCCTCCTTACTCATACACGCTCATGCATGATAATCTCGTCCATAAATGATATTCGAATCAAAGTTTGCAAACTTATATAACACAAACAGCTCAACACGCAGAAGAAAAACACTTCATGAATCGATAACAAATTTCCATCGAAGATTGTACAAAATAGTCTGATTAAAAATTTACTAAAAGTTTCTTCATGAAAAGAAAGCAGTCTTAAAATCTAGCAGATGAGAAAAACTTTTATTCATCGCCTCCGCTATGATCCGAGAGATGGGCAACCAATTGAATACATCAGTCTCAAATATTTTGCTATTTTAAAGAATACTGCCATAAATTATTTCCTGAAATGTTTTATGAGTGAAGTGTATAATTGCGTATTTTTATTATGAAATAAATATTTTTTAGTCTGAAAGAGGACATTAAAATTAATAATTTAAAAATATAATTATGAGAGATATAAACAGCACAACTATGTACAAGAGATTGTTACAAAGTACGATTAAAAGATTAGACCTTACTAAAATGTTTTAATTACTCAGGTTTAACGAAAGTCGAAAGTACATCAGAAATTTATGAGCTCACCCAATTAAAAAAGAATGTTTCATTCATCATTACACAAAAACCTCCAGTAATTAATAGTAAAATGCACATAGTTTACTTAAAATATTTTTAAAATCATGGTACGTCTTATTTACGCTAGATTAACTAAGATGCAATTTTCGATAACAAGTCAATGACTCTCCGAAGAGAATAAAGCGTAGGTTGATCTAGAGCTCCTCGTTATGGTTACGATGTAAAAGTTAAATTAAAAATATAAATTACAATGTTTTAAGTGTCAACTTCAACAGTATTCAGTAACTCCAATCTTCCGTGGCGGGGAACACAAACATTTTTGCTATGAACCAAGTTCGTAGTACTTGATTCCTCTGGGTCCAAGATTTCTCGAACGCTCTGTGGAAAATCACGCTCAAACATGTAATCTTGTGTTTTATCGTAATTACAAAGACTTGAGTTATTTTTCTAAGCAAAACCTTCACGTAAATTCTTACGAACTACTACTTCGAAAGTGTTTCGATAAATTCTCTATGTACTCTTTTCAAACAAAAGTCAAACTATCGCACAACAGGACCCGAAGGTGCCCAAGGGGTTGGCGGAGGGTAGAGCACCGCAATTTCTTAGCCTCGGCACTAGGAGGAGGAGATGGGGTCAGAACCTCGCGTCGGCCGGTTTGAACCTAGGATAGACCCTGTACTCATTTTACAGCAGGCTGAGTCTGGATGTTGATGTGTGGTGAAAAATCCCGCCCCACCGTACATCGAACCCCGGCCATCCAGCCAGCAACTCAGCGCTCTATCCACTTAGCCACGGTGACTCCATCTATACTATTTCCAGTCTCGTTAATTCTCACGAGGTTTATGTTCCGAAAAATAAAAGGTCATCAATTAAATAATTAAAAAATGGAATATATAATATTATTCATGCACATTCATCCCTGCCTTTTATTTATAATACCATTATTTTATAGTTTTAGCACAATCAACCACTTAAAAAGTTCAACTTAAAGCAACATTGATTTTTACTTATCAACAAAAACAGCGGTAACAAATTTTATTGTTTTCTTGTTGATTGATAGTTGACACTATCGATAGTATCAAATTACTGCCAAACTTTGGATCATATTGATTACGCTGAGTAAAACGAGAGAATGAGTCAAATAAGGATACATCAATTTCAATTACGAATAAATTGGTAGCATAATATACCTCCTGTAAGTTTTGCTGGGTGGACATTGAGTTGACTGCACTTATATTATATAATTTAGTCAAATCAATAGATACATAGTTACCTAATTTTGTACTTGGAATAGCTAGCAAGTCTTGAAAAACTGAAAACGGTTGATCATGATTTTGGGTGGTAAACACAGGATAGTAAACGTAGGTATGTAATTTAGCAAAAAACAAAAAACGGTACAAAAATACGATGAAATAAGTATATAAATCAGATCTTCAACTCTGCTACAAAAAGTCTCAAAAGAAAATATCTGGAAAGAACTTGTTGTTCTGTAACCATGGATTTTGGGTAATGAAAACTGGCATGTCAATATTCTAAGGTTTAAATGTTGAATGGCGTAAAAATCTACATCCGCCTTTTTAGAAAACCAATGGGAATCCCTTATCGCTCTTCTAACGTAATAAGAAAAAGTAATTGACAAATTACTGCCACCGAGTTCTAAAGAGATTCCATCATGTTTCCAGTCACTAATGGAATTGATCCTTCTGATATGTAAAAATCTCGTATAGTGTACAAAGTTGTAGAAAAGCTATAGGTAACAACTGCGGAGGGACGAGGGAGGATTCGAATGACACTATCGATAGTTGGCTATTAACTAACGATGGTGGTCGCTAGTCGAAACCATCGATATTTTACCGCCTCTACAAGCGGTTTATCAAGTCTCGGGAACTCAAAATTGCTCGCCCCCTTTGTGTTTGCTCTTAGAGCAAATTGGTGTTTGATGATCAGTGCTAAAGCGCGTGCGGTATGCACACGCACACTTGCAAATTGGTATGGCGAAAGGGGCGAGGAAGTATCCAAGGAATAGGGTTGGGAAGCCAGGGAAAGCTTGCCGCTTCCCACAGTCTATTAGTAAAATGGGCGGGGCACGGAGTGTACGGTATATGTTTGATGTGCAGACTAATTGCCTGTGGGAAAGGAAGTGGAATGGAACTGGAGTAGATCTTCGCGGAATGTACTGGCCTATTCTTCAGTATCATTGGTTTTATTAGTTCTATAAAAACGCTCTTTCCTACATACGTGTGAGGCAGAGATACAAAAACCAAACATTAGACTGTGAAACTTTTCCAGGGTCTTACATTGACTCAGATCACAATCTAATAGTGATGAAAAGTTTAGTTAAATTCAAAAGGATTAAAGGGTGTCACACCACAAGGAAATGGGATATAGACAGGCTTAATGAGAAAGACAGGAAAATAGAGTTTAAAAAGTCTCTAACTTGCAGATTAAACCAAAGCTACATAGGTGCATCTGTAGAAGAAGAATGGGACATTTTGAAGAAAGAAATAGTAAGAGCAGGGGAAGAAACTATTGGTAGAATCAAGAAAACCATTGGTCACCGAAAAAATAGTCTTTCCTCATTGATGAAAGAAGGTCCTACGAAAATGCTCAAGATGTTAAGGGAATAAAACAGTACAGACGACTTAGGAATAAAATAAAGAGAAAATGCAAAATTGCAAAAGAAAAATGGCTCGAAGATAAATGTAGGGAAGTTGAGAGTGATGTTAGCATAAGTAAAATTGATGCCGCATACAGGAAAAACAAAACGACATTCGAACAAGTGAGGAACAAATGTGTCAATATTAAAAGCGCAGATGGAAAACCTCTATTAAGCTCAGAAGAAAGGGTCAATCGAGGGCAAGAATACATTGCAGGGTTGTACAATGATGAACTGCCAAAAGAGACTGTAGAAAAGGGGGCAAACATAGATCCAGTTGAACTAGCAGATCCAATTTTAAGATCTGAATTTGATAGAGCTTTGAAACATCTGGCTACAAAAATGGCAATAAGGGTAGATGAGATACCATCTGAACTTCTCAAAAATTTAGGAGAGGTTGGGACGCAAAGGTTATTTAACATGATTTGCAGAAATTATGACTCTGGAAAAATACCAACAGACTTCCAAAAGACTGTTATTTTCACGCTACCAAAAAATTCAAGAGCAAATCACTGTGAAAACTACCGAACAATTATTTTGACTTCTCATGCTGCTAAAGTGCTAACCAGACCACTATACAGGAGGATAGAAAGTAAGGTTAAAGAGATATTAGAAAAGGATCAGTTTGGTTTCAGAAAAAGTAGGGGCACTCGTGAAGCGATTCTGACACTACGCCTAATAATAGAGGGAAGGATTAAGAAGAACCAAGACATTTATGGTATTTGTTGATTTAGAGAAAGCATTTGACAATGTGAAATGGACTAAAATGTTTCAAATTCTCAAAAAAGTAGTACTAAAGAATAAGGAAAGGCGTGTTATCCACAACATTTATAAAAATCAACTGGCGATATTAAAAGTGGAAGTACATGAAAGGTAAGCTGCTATTAAAAAGGGAGTAAGACAGAGTTGTAGTTTATCACCTCTATTATTTAACCTATATGTCGAAGAAGCAATAAAAGAGGTGAAAGAAAAGTTCAGGGCAGGAGTGAAAATTCAGGGGCAGACATATAATGATAAGATTTGCAGATGACATAGCTGTGCTTGCTGAGAAAAAGAAAGATTTAGAGGAAAAGTTGAATGGAATGAACACCCTGCTTAGTGAGGAATTTAGGCTCACAATCAATAGCAAGAAAACAAATGTTTTGAAGAGTAGCAAAAATGAGGTCAATGATGTATGAGTATTAGAATTAGAGATAATGCAGTAGAAGAAGTCAAGCACTTTTGCTATTTGGGAAGCAAGAACTCACAAGATGGGCGAAGCAAGGAAGATATAAAGAGCAGAATAGCACAAGCAAAGAAAAGCTTTCACAACAAGAGAGTCCTATTAGTATCACAAATTGATGTAGGACTAAGAAAGAAGTTGCTGAAATTATATGTTTGGAGCACAGCACTATATGGATGTGAAACTTGGACAATGGGGAAACCAGAAAAGAAAAAGTTAGAAGCGTTTCAAATGTGGTGCTACAGAAGAATGCTGAAAATTAAGTGGACTGATACGGTACAAAATGAGCAGGTATTAACTAGGATAGGTGAGGAAAAGAGTCTGTGGAAAACACACGAAGGAGAGACAGGATGATAGGGCATGTTTTGAGACATCCCAGTCTTGTTAGTTTGGTAATAACAGTAGTAATCAGTATTTAGTAATAACTGTAGTAATCAGTACAGGGAAATAACTGTAGAGGAAGACAAAGACCTGTATGTAATACAGATAATAAAAGACGTAGGTTGCGAGAAATATGTAGAAATGAAGAGACTGGCTCAAGATGGGCTGAAATGGAAGGCTGCATCAAACCAGCAGAAAGACTGATGACCCTATAATAAACACACACACACTTATTATATATATATATATATATATATATATATA
>NNCF01129005.1:362953-456616 GCA_002313205.1 Laupala kohalensis
TATATACACCTATCTCTCTGGGTGTTTTCACACTTCAGTCTTCCTGTCTTCATCTTTCAACATCCTTTCAATACGTTCCCAATTTCCCATATTCTAGTTATGCCTTGAAATGTCTATATTTTGTTTCTGTGTTTATTAATATTCTTCCTATTTCCTGTACCAAGTCTACTGTCCGGGGTCGGACTGGGTCTCCCAAAAGGATGCAAACCAAAAATCGTAGGAGGGCACAACCGTAGGAACATCCCTATAATCGGGGTGGGGTGGCGGTAGGGGAATATCAAGTACAGGGGTATGTACGCTCACCTCGCTATGCTAAAGATAGTATGAATTATTCACAAATGTCTGTATCATTTAAATTATAGTTTAACAGGTAGTATAGAAAATAATTTTATGCTTATTACCGTTTAAATTTGAATCATTGAGTAGATTGGGAAAAAATGTTTTAATTTGAGATCGGGAGCCAAATTATTATAAAAGTATAATTTCAGAAATGTTGCACATAAAATTTACGAAAAACACATTAAATTTACAGACACGGATAACTTATCTAAAATTTATACTTGTTTAGAGTCATTTTCTGCTTTGATGGTTTGTTTTTTCAAGTTATTTATTTTTTCTATGTCATTGTTTTATGTATATATTTAGTTTAAATTGTATTCAGCTTGTTACTCAGATGATACTCACCATTTTTGATTATATAATCAAAAACATACATTCGCTTGACGATGGCAGAAACCCCTGCTAAAACGTTGTGAGATGATAAATAATTGTGTACAGAAGAAGGTCGGTTTTATATCGATACAATCATCAATATGTATTACCATGTTTGAAGCAAGCTTTAATATTATTCACTATACTTGACATGCAATTAAATCAAAATAACCATACGAAATGCATTAAAATGTTATGTATCAAGTAAAATATTACAAAGGTAAATAAACATATAACATTTTTTTGGTTTTATATCTACAAATAGTTATTAAGAAGTCAGCAAGTAGAAATTTGTCCCAAAGTACGAATTCAAAATCCTATATTCAGTATCCGACAAAACTCAAACCTAGGTAATGATCACCAATGTGCAATAAATGATATTTGTTCAATAAAAATGACTATTTGAAAATCACAATATTAATAAATAGACATTTGGTAGGGCATGACATCTTTTTATTAAAATACTATGCTCAAATTTATTTATATTTATTTTCGGTATGTATTTAGTTAACGATTTTATTTACACATATTGATTAGTTATCGTCTGAGACGCTCCAGATAATCATGCGTCGGTCCTGCATGAAACAACCAGAAAAAACAGACAGCAAAGCAAATAATAACACTATAACTACGCTAATTGAAATATCACACAAACCTGAAAATATATTGGTCCTAATCAAACGATGAAAGAAAAGAAAACACTTTTACCGAACTTAAACGAAACGCATCGTACCGTACTAAATACTTACAGACAACAAAGTTAATGTACCTGCCTCAGTCATTAGACCAAGATGTCGAAACTAAAACGGTTTATTACTTGAAGAATTGTGCTCTCAGCACTTTTACAATGAGTCTGACGTACGACAGAATATCGCCACCACCAGAAGGAAATAAAAGCCGGAAATGAGAATGAGTGAAATATCCCGGGTCTCTCGTGTGCTTTATCATGAAATGAACAGCCCAAACAGCCATATGCTTTCCAATTGTTTTGCTCAGCATTCGCAGTCACACCATTTGTTGACGTAATGGAAGCCTATTGTTTAAATATTCAATGAATAAAAAAATCATTATCACCTTTCTTAACATAGAACAAACATTTTTTTTTTTTTATATGAAGAAAAATTTGATAGTTAAGTATTTCATTTAAGCGCCCTTCTTCCTGTATGCGACGTCGTAATTACGCCTCTATTACGTTCACTAAAATGTTTAATACGATTAACATTAAATTAGCGGTTAACATCAGAAAACTAAATTATAACGTAATTATTTGTAAATTTTATGAGTAAACATTTGTGGATTCATTAAGTCATTTTTATTTATTTTTATTGCTTCTCTCTCTAAGCAACTTGTACCATGCGCCTGTACAGCACTTTACAACAGTGTTTATACTTTTTAATTATAATCACTCTTATTTAAACGAGATGAATTAAAATACGAGTATAAAGAGAATTCTTTGGCAGTTTAGTAGCGAGATTAAAGCTCCCTGATCTCTTCCTGCCATTCTGTAAAATACCACACGACACCTGGCTTCCTCTCTCTATCACTCTATCGTTCCGAGACGTCTTGACCTAGTGATACTCCCTGATACATCACCTTTCGCTCAAACTAACATCATTACCCTCCGCGGCCGGAATGATTCACCTACTGGATATTATTAATGCAAGAGACAAGAAATTAGTATAATATCGGACTCACCACAAAATTTTAAGAATAAAGACACTGTAGTGTAATTAACTCTCTACAAAATAAAAGGACCGTGATTGCTCGAAAATGGTTGTCAAGATGTCTCGGAACGAGGAAGTAGTGACATATGTATTGAGCTCTTTCCGCTCCATAAAGAGGACAATTTCAGAACACATGATCTTCTCCATCTATATGAACTTCGTTCTCTCCTTTTCTTCTCCCCACACGTCACCACTGTAACGAGGGTAAATCTCTTAAGATACATTTTCATATCAATTCTTATGAATTTTAAACACTATACTCAGAATAATCTAGTTTGATAATAATTTGTACATGTAAAATAAATTTGTACATGTTAAATTACAAACATATTGACATTCTATTAGTATTGTACCTCGCAGTTAACTTTTTATCTTAGTTAGGAATTTTTGCTGAAATTTTTGAATCCACCTCTGCCTTAGGGCCCTTGATCGGAATTGACGGGATGGTCCCTTGCTTGCTTCCGGAGAGTAAATTAGTTTATTGTCCTCCACGTTGTCATACGCAGTTTGTACTGCTTTTTTGACAATAAATTTATTATTTATTATTATCCCTATACCCTGACATGAACTCTGCCTCAGCTGGGTCTGGAGGAAACCATTTTCTATGCTTCTCCACAAATTTAACATCGTGTGTTTAGTCATAACTGCCTTTTCATATTTTTCGATACTTTCCATTCACTTGCCATGTCGCGATTAATTCCTCCATCAATCTTTTATTCGATCCATCCTCCTCCGCCTTCGTTCCTCCCCATTTATTGTTATATTATTACTTCACATTTCTGTTGTTCGCAGTCCGTAGCCCATTACGAAAGTTTCTGTTCATGTATTGACAAACACAAGCAGAAAGTATGGAAATCTTCCTTTGGATTATCAGGTCAATAAACTTGATATCGAGGGGGCAGGGAGTGAGGAAAGTCTGTTTACCACTTATCAACAGGGAGATAATCAGTAAAACATGACAGCTGCTGTTTAGATACCGTATCATCTGTTAAAAAAAATTGCATTCCCTCGATCTCAAAGTACACTCACTGAATCACTGTACTCAATGACCGGTGCATTTTACATATGTTATAACAACGGATAGTAGTAATCACGACATGCTTTAGACTACGTTGTTACAATTTAATATCATTGAAAACCAAAGTAAAATAGTACAGTAAAACCTCGATTAACCGTTCAAAATTTCATCCGTCAGAATCACTTAACCGTGAGAGCAAAATAAAAATTTACATCAGACTGCACTGATGCCATTACTGCTCCGCAAGATACGGAATATTGCCGTGCTGAAAACGCATGCCCGAAAGAAACAACTTTAATATATAACCATAAGTTAATACACATGTATTACTTCAAATACTTATTACTTTTACTTCAAATACAAATACTTATTAACAGAAAAACTTTTGTAGTTATTTAATACGTTTGCAATAAAAAAAACAACATTTGTATTTCATTTATGATTCTACCAAACGTAGAGCCAACTGATAGATATTTATAGGTTGAGGTATTCTGCCATCAGTCTATTCGCTTAACCGTCGCGACCTTGGTCCCGCTGGTGACTTATATTAACTGTCGAAGTTTTACTGTATATTGTTTACGGCTGAGTAATAATCAATTCAATCTCATAAGCAAAACTGTACGTGTACAACATCTTTCCCCGTAAGTAGCATTCATTCTAGAAAATATTGTCTAGATGTGGCTTTAATATTTTTCTACGAAAACATTCACATACATAAGAAAAAAAATTATGAACATATGTGACAAGAAATAATATAATGATGAATTATACTAAATAAAACTTCCGTAATTAAAAGCAAAAAAAGTTATAAAACGCTAAAAGTATAGCGTGTCTCCAACGTATAATAGTATTAGTCTATTACAGTTCCAGCTTAAAAAGAATATAAACAGTGGCGGTGACATATCACGTTATAAAGACATTCAGAGGTCAAAAGAATGAACTATACGCCCATTACGTCATGTACCTCTTGACGGGTCAGGGTGCAGGTCAAAGTATAATGGTCAAGTGTTGGAATTCGTTCTGTTATAATTAGTGAAAATACTAAGACGCGCAATAGGTGGCGGGATATCTGAATTTTGTGAGAGTTACAAAAATAATATCTCGCTTGTACAAAAGAGAGAAATAATACATCAATTTCTGAAACGGTGGTTTGACAATATTAAGCGTCGTAAGATGTTCAAACAATGTTCAGTTAGTCCTCAAAACGTTATGAATAAAGTTTTAAAAAAAAATTATATATTTTTAGAAAGTCTGCTTCAATTATGTGTGTACAATTCTTCACAAAAGTTACATACAGATTTAAAATGTGGTAAAGTTATTCACTTCATAACATTGCGATATGAAAATAGAAGAAACGAATACCCTTCGATCGGTTCAAAATTCATTCCCCCACGGAATCTCTACAGTATCTGCGTAAATGGGTTTTCAAATCACAAAACGATTAACTCTAAATGGGTCACATCTTTGACCCATTACATTGCTTCACTATGACACATCTCTCATATCACAGTTTGTCGTATAAAAATATTATTTTCATTGATACTCGAATCATATTAATCAAACCATTATAACACTTAAGCATTTCAATAATATTAAGTTGATTGAAATTAAGCAAATATTAGAAATAGAAACAAACAACTTCTATTTTCTTTCGGAGTCAGTTAAATTTACTTTCATTAACAAAGGAACAATCACCATTTCAAAGAAAGCTTTTACAACAAATACTCATTCAATATATTAAAACAAACCATATTTTTATGAATTAAAACATTCCGTAATATCGTAGCGAGGTACAGGGCTGATATTAAATTTCTTTATCCCAGAACTTTTGCAATTTTCAATGCAAACGAAAACAAGCGAATTTAAAATCCGCATTGATATAGTACAGCCAGAACAAAATGAGTTTGAAATAATAAAAATATGGACGTAATCCTTCTTAATAAGTTCATGCAATTTTTTTCACTTATTTGCTATGAATTGAAATTACTTGTTCTTAGATACCACTAGAAATGTTTTGTAAGAATGCAAAGAACAAAAGGAACATGGACGTCGTATCAAAATCTTGAAACACACCTACAGGATCACAGTCGTCCATTCTCTTCATGAAGTTAGTAAAAGGAGACAAATCCCTAGATAGTTGCTCGGGCGTTTAGATTTTACAAACTTAGCGTGAGTCTTCGCAATTTTAATTATTGCAATGGCAGCTGTAAGTGACACGATAGATGCAGAGCTGTCTGAGGAAAAACGAAGTATGCAATTGGTGTAGTGCACGCAATATTTCGCAATTGCAGCTTGCTTTTTATATTGGAATAGGAATGCAATGGTGAGGATGGGAAGAGAGTGGAGTGGAAGAGGAATAGGCGATGGTGAGAGGATAGCAGGAAGAGGAGAAGGGAGAAAAGATAGCGTCTATCGTGTGTGTCGCTCTGTGATGTAACTACGGCGTCATACGACCTTCACAACGAAGGCATAGCAATTCAGACATGTCAAACCGAAACCTCGACACTACGTGATTCACTTACATGAGAGATCGACGTACTTTTTTCATTTTATCCCTTTGTTACCTTAAACAAGATATAACTATTGTAATAACTACACATTAAGATACTTCAATATCTACTCAAACTGTTCAAAATTTGAGAGAACAGGCATGAGTGTAAAACATATCCAAATAAAATTAACCCAAAGGCCACTTATGTGATTGTAGAGTGCCAGGGTGACAGGAGGTGGAGTGCCACAGCAAAAGTAACCATTCAATGTACCCAAAGGGGAAAAAAACACATCTTCAAGAAATACTTAAATCATATGATAAATGCACAATGGCGTACCTGCATGTGACGAGGCCCAGTTCGGGTATCTTTCCAGAGGTCCCTATATTTTGGCTACACACAACAGTGTCTCCATATTTCGCGTAAGATAGAGTAAAAATAATTGAAACTGAAACTTCAGTTCCATTTCTTAATCATCTGGACTATCATTTATCTTATAATAGCTGATTTTTATGTAAACGTGATGTTTCCCACTGCTCTAGGTTCCCTCAATATTCATTTTACTTTTTTCACCACGCATTTTAAACTGTAATGAACAAACAAAAATAACAAAATACACATTACTTATTGTAAGATAAGTGTTTCGTCTGCAGTCAAACACCTCAGCAGTAAAATGAACGTGAGCAACTAAAAAGAAAATACAAGGGAGAAAAGAAGAAAAAGTTATATAAAACGTTAAATTTACAACTCGTATACAAATTCAATGATAAACTAAGAATATTCGATTGGAATACGTGTCTTTGGTAATGTTTTCCGAAAAAGAGAAAATTGAGAAAGACCCGCGGACTGCTCAAAATAGTTGACGTGTGGGCCTCATGTAATTTGGGTTCGAAATATCAACCTGTGGTATCGATACCGAACACTCACTCAGTATCGGAACCAATAAAGTATCGACCTAAAAGTATATATACTACATGTATAATACACTGCATATTGTATATAAATTCCTCGCTTCACAACAAACATAGCCAAATTTAGATGAATAAAATAAATGAAATACATACCAATATAATTTAGAATCTATTCAAGAGTATCAAAACGAATTACATAGGGATGAAATGTGAAAAGAATGACTGATACCAAAAGTATTTTGTATCGGATCGTATTGGCCGATAGCATCAGTACAAATAATATTAAAATGATTTTAGTGGATAGGGTTGTCACAGTTAGAGCTTGTTCTCAGATCCATGTGTCAAAAAAATTATATTTTATGAAAACACGTCCGATACCAAAAGTACTTAAAAAATGAAATGAATCTGAGTATCGAACACTTGAGTATCGATACTTACTCGGTATCGATACTACCGTTCGAAACCTACATGTAAGTCAGTTCACATATATAATTAATTAATCATACAAGTAATATTTAAAAAATCTTGCTCAAATTACTGGGAAGGAGAGAGTTACCCCCTCCCCTTCCGCTCAAACCACCTCTGCGAAAACATCATTTAACGTAGAATTATTTCAATTGAACACAATGCAGATATGGAAAAGAACAATTTTCATAAGTCGATAATATCACATTAACGCAGAACGCGGAGAGAGGAAGAACCGCTGACAAGGCCAGGTAAAGGGGAAGATTTACTAGCGGGGCCACATTTGAAAGTAGAAGTGCACAAGTATATTTATGTTGTGATAAGAAAATATTTTAGACTACCAAGAATTTTTACTTTTCCAATTATACTAATTTTAATATCATTTTCAAATTATTAACATATGCGAAAAATTCATTCAATAAAATATGCAGAACTATGTATAATGATTTAAATAATAAATTAAAAGAAAAAATTAAAGTAGGAAACAACATGATTCATAAGGAAAACTTTAAAAGTTTATTTTATTTGAAGAAATATAACGAGAATGCAAAATAGTAGGATGACATTCGTGTAAAAGTTAGTCAGCTGATTTTATCTCGTCAAGCATTCGACGAACCTATTGTATGTAACTTTTTCGCGGAAAAGAACGTTTCAAGGTCTCCCTACCCAAAAGAGGTAATTACAGGTTTTAATTACACACTTGGTTGACCCCAACACATTCAAAATCAATAAAATATTATAATTGTCTTGATCTATTATAATTGGTTTCTTTAATTGAATATTTAATAATAGCCAATTTACTTCACTAATCATTTTAATATGAGAAAACATCTACAAAAATCAACTCAAAATTATAAAATGAGTTAATTGATAAATTAATAATAAAAAACTATGATCAATTCTGAAGATTAACAGACATTCCAAACAAACAAATACATGTTATAGCCTTCTTTAAGATTCCTCACTAATTCGTAACGTGTGAGTTAAGTTCCTTTTTATCTACCAATTGGAAAATAACTGTCAATTCTTCTTCATTAATAGTGCGAGAAAATTCGACAACATTTACCTCACATTATCCAAGAATTCTATAAAATGATCAATTAGGAGGACTCGCGTATATTCAAAATCAGTTATTCACATCAATGCTTAGAATTAAAGAATTAATTTCTTACCACTTATCAAGTATGAAATATGTAATGTATACAGATATTCAACATCGAAAATGAAAAACAAGAAAATTAACATGACTGTCCAATTACACTGAAAGTTCCACAGATACACCATTGATCTACTGACTCGTCGGTGAGTCGACTCGCATCAATTTCACATTTGTAGCCCACACGCTTCAACCTTTCACCTGGTCACGCAAACACCATACAATTGAAGCATTTGACAAACACGTTTAATTCATGTAACTCTGTTATTAGCTGCACTACACAATCCAACGATTTCTCGAATACCACACGTCGGCAAAACACGTGAGAAATGAATCAGTACACTACGTTGTCGCGTGAATTAAGCAGGTGTGTTTTGCGAAGAGAGTCTGAAGTCTTTAAGCCAAAGGTACACGCGTGGGTAGAGTTCAACCACTAAAATATCTTAAATCGGTATAATTAAACAGAGTAACATGTACCTTGTGATTTCAACTCGAAAAACATACCTCTCCAGCCATTTAAATTAAATAATTACAATTATAATTGATGGTGAAGTACATTGCGTCTTACGTAGAAAATACTTATTTGCAACAAAGACCAACTTTCAAATCATAAAAGTGATGGAAGTTTACTATGATTTGTAGTGAATTTTCTGTAGTATTTTTACATCGCTTTTATCTATAGGTCACCGGATATCTGAGAAAGATGTTTCGCTTTTTAGCGAGGTGAGATGCATAAATCACGGAATCGTCGTGCTCGGCCCCCATGTTCTTACACGCTCTTGTGCATTTCAAACGAGTCAAACGAAATCCTGAATATTGTTTGTTTTATATTATTAACTTATAGATAGAAATTAAATCACGAATTTTCCTCGATATCATTCATATTGTGTTTTATGACAATAAAAATAAACAAAAAATTATGCATCTAATATTTGATTATCATTATTTGACTTGTAGTGCTGGTCCCACCTTAAAGATGTTTTTAAAAGTTACATTAAGTAGTGTAAAGCCGATCTGGTAGCCTCGATGCAGAGATCACTTCAAAAGTATTAGTTCTGGGTTGGAGCTTGAAGATTTTGACTATATTGGAACAAAGTAGAAATCTATTATATTTAATAATTAACATCAGTTTCATAATCATAACATGGATATTTTCCAATATGCTTCAAAGTTTAAAACTGGTAAGCAAATAGAATATTTACAATGAGTAATAAAAGATATTAAATCAAAAGAACAAAAACAATCTTTTGGCGGGGCTGTCCTCGAGCACCAAGTAATAGGGCCCTAGGGTCCTAATGGAAACCTCCTATCATGGATGAAATTTTTTTTAACACGAAATAAAAAATAAAAGCTATCTTGGAAAACAAAACTAATGTGTCATTTTCCATTCCAAGGGAGGACTCTCCCTAGAATAAATTATTGTTGGTAGTAAATTGTCGATAAATAATTGTTGAGAATTTATGGTCGGTAGATAATTGTGTTAATTTACTGCATATTACTTACATATTCTCTTATTCATTTTTCCACACAATATCTAATTTTTAGTGACTCGTAAAAATTACATTAATTATGGGAGGCCCATTGAAAGCGGATGTAAGAAAAATTATTGTAGTATTTTCTTCGTTTATATGCTATATCGACCTACTGATTGGTAGTGAAGGATACTAAGTGATGGAAGAGTTGTAAAGAGGGGTGAGGGGGTTCCCAATTCAAAATCCGCCCCAGACCCCCGAAATCTCAAAATATTAAGTAAAAAATAATCCTTTGATTGCGACTGATTAAACTGAAGAAAAAAATAGATGGCATGACACCGAACATTTTTACTCCAGATTCGCCATCGTGTAACAAGTCGAATGGCTTAAAAGCAGAGACAAAAGCTCGGATGATGACACTTGCGAAACGGCGAGTATTAGCGTTCCCCAATGGCCTGCGGGCGTAACAGAGGAGGTGGTGAATGCGTGCGACGCGACACAACACAACACAACACGAACTATCCGCGCAACGCGTACTGACAGCGAGATTCGCGCTCTTCTCTCTCTCACGTTCTCTCTACGTACCTCTGTCCTTTACTCACACCCTTTTATCCATGAACAAAGCAACTTCCCTGCGTCGGCGGAATTATACCTGCCAAAGACAAAACCCACTTCCACTACTTTTAATTACTTAGGGGAAAAATTGTACCGTATCCCATTTCCAGGTTCTTAGGGCTCTCAATATTTTACACATCTACAAAATTCCATTTACACGTGTGGAAGTTAACACAATCAAAACTTCAGAACATTTGTTAGTATCATTTTACATATTAAAGTAAAAATAAAGGGGTTACACTTTTTTCTCGAATAATGTGAAATTCACCTATTAAAATATTTGTGCATTAAAAGTCTTTTCTATGAGTGCCAAAATACGAAGAAAAACAGGATTCGCACAGCAAGTATCTTAAAAACACAATATTGCTTCCATGTTCAACTGGTAATTACCTTCATTGTTATTGAGTGGAGCAGGATTAAACTTCAAGTAGTTTGCAGCAAATCTTGGTTTGTAGTAAACACATTTAACCGAAATAATATTATTAAATGCAAAGAAAGACGAATGTTCAGAGATTGAGATACTAAAATACTTCGTATCCATAGAAGTATAAACGATTACAGTGGGATGTGTAAGAAGTGTTAACAAGTACATTATTCAGATAAAAACTAATACAAATTTTATTCAAAACAGTATCATTATTAAACAATTAATCTATGAAATCATGTATTCTTTATTTGTTATTTACTTATTAATTAGAATTCATCCAGTGGAGATTTGGCTCCATTTTAATTTATTAAATTCGGAGAAAATAAAATAAAGCGCAAATAGAGAAATTTATTGCACTGGAAAATTTACTAATAACATTTATATGAAACGAAAATATGAAATAATGAAAGCGAGAAGTACCTTTTCCATAAAAAACGAACTTAACATTCACTACGTCCAATCCCATTCACATAAGTGTTTCAACGAATTTGAGATACCTCGATGCCCGCGAGTCGTAAACCCGCACCCCCGTCCCCACCCCAAAAAATTGAACATTCGTGTAATCCGTCAAGGGTAGGGCTGAGAACAATTCAACACTGAACTACGCTCACCTTTTAGTCAAGAAGAAAACAGATTCGACCCACAGGGTTTGCTGTGGTTACGTGAGCTCTTAGTACTTCCGGGTAATGTTTGTCGTGCACTGTTCAAAACAAAGTTACTTTTCAGATAGCAACTCTTAAACAGGGGGTAGAAGACCAACAAAGGTCACCTCAATACTTCTCAAAATTTCGGTCAGNAAAACAAAGTTACTTTTCAGATAGCAACTCTTAAACAGGGGGTAGAAGACCAACAAAGGTCACCTCAATACTTCTCAAAATTTCGGTCAGGTGTGCATAGCCGAGTCAAGGACTCGTATTCCACAGATCAATATCAAATTATGCGATATTCATTAATAAAATTACTAGCAACAATAGAAAAATTATACTCAATAGTTAAGATTTTTTTAATACGCTACACGGATTTTTTTCTCTTCCGTTTGCATTACCATATTTCAGAGGTTGCAACCACAAACAGTCGCAACGCGTTCACATGGCTGGTGACAAAATCCGAAAAACAAAAAGTAAAAAATAACTTCAAAGCCGTACTAATCTCTCAAACCGCAAAAGAAGTAAGAGCTTTTGTACGATAGCCACAAAGCGTTAATGAAATAACTGGTATTTACCTCCACATGACACCGATGAATATTAAACAGTATTTATTCTTCTTTTTCCAAATGCGAAAAATAAGTTTCAACTATTTATTAACCTGAGGAATTAATTCACGGCGACAGAAACACATTTATGCACTATATGGTATTATATCCGTTCGAGAGCAGTTCTTCGTCCGGTTAACATTTAAGATGACCGACAAGCAGACGAAAAAGTAACTCGCTAATAAAATATTCGATAGAGAAAGTTTGCTTTGTAACTCATTATTGCTGTATTTAAAAGTAGTAACAAGTGTCCACCTTCATGTAGATTTACTAATAATTATTAACAATTCCTTTATTTTGACACTCAAATGAGACATGAATCATTACGTACTTAAATGAAACACCAGATACATTTTACGCCGAAAGCGATGTTTCTAGATAAGCAGAATTGCTTCAATCTTAGGAAACTCCCATTAACATACCAGGCTGCCTCTTGTGTGGTTTCGTAAGTATCGAAGTTAAAAGTCTTCAGGAAGAATAATTTTCTCTTGATCTTTAGATTTATTTTACTATCGAATAAAATGTATGAATATGTTATCTGCCAATATATAAACAAACGCTCGCCATTTTATGGATATTATAATGATATAGTGGAAGTTCACTGATGTACGTCACAATAACTTCGTGTTTCACGCGCGAGTGTGAATTCTTTGTGAGAATCCAAACAAAATCAACATTTCAAATTGTCATTAAAATGTATTGTTTTATAATACATAATATTTCTGTAATATCTAGTTGGGATTGCCAGTCTCTGCATGAAGTCGGCCGTGTTTCAGCCATAAGGTTGATTCTTCCTTGTCAACATTGGTATCCTGCAGATAATTTTGGGAATTGTCCATTTATTATGGAGTGCAACTGTATTTTCTGTGTTCAAATACGTATACGTCAAATCGCAAGTAAAATTCCGTCTTAGTCCAGACTAAGAAATTTCCATGACAGGTATCATGTTTATAATATAGCAGATTTTTGCATTTCTGGCAATACATTTCTAGTCAATGACAATCTTGCAAGATGCCCTTCTAATGTTTTGCAAATAACTCCATTTGCTGAAATTGTGAAGGGAATAATTACTACTTCATTTTGTTTCCAGATCTTCCGAAATAGTCTAAAGTGCCCGATGTTTTTACATTTTTGTTATGTCTTTCTTAAATTGTTAGTGGAGGGAACATCTACAACAATTATAAAAGTTTTTCTTTCAGATTTGTCTATTAATATTTGTCTGGCTTATTACGATCAATTGTTTGATCTGTAACGATGCATATTTCCGTACTGGGTGGCGTTTCAATTTTCCAGGTGGATCAAAATTTATAATAAGGGGGAACTGTTTCCACCGAGTTGAAGATTTAAGTTAGCTGTTGGAGAATTATTTTGACCACTTGATTGTGTCTGCGATTATTGTCTGATATTATTATTATTATTATGTTTAGGATTTTTGCGCACCATTTTTCATAGGGTGAATTAAAGCTGTTCGGGAATATACCGGCTTTTTGTCTTTAGACGAGAGAGGAGGCATTTTTTCAGCACGTTTTTTCTTTTTTTGATATCTTTATCCCCCTTTCTCCCAACCGTACCTATAATCCCCTTAACCCCTTTTACTGCAGTTTTTTTAAAATTATCTTCATTTATTCATTTATAAGAGATGTGACGTGAGTTTCATTCCATTTATACATGATTTCGAATCAATATCAAATATCTAATTAATTTTAATTAATTATTCCTTAGCTTTCAGTGAACACACACATTCCCATCTTTTTAGTAAAAGCGAGTACATGACTGCAACAAATAAACGATTGGAAGAACAAGGTCTAAACAGTAAAGACAATGGGTTACAGTGGCGGATCTAGACCGTGCAGTAGCGGGCTAACCGGGGAACACTTTTGTTTAAAAAGTATGGTTTTACAACACAAATTTTATAAATATTAAATAATTAACAATCCGGTTTTATTAATAACAATAACAATTTATTTGTGTTATTACTCTCGTATTAAGTTTTTAATCTGATACCACTAACAAAAGTATGCCATTTTTCAACTTCAATTTTATCTGTTAAAAGTTCAGGTCAATGGGTGGGGGTCCCTTGCTACAGCCCCCTTAGATCCGCCTCTGATGGGTTATGCTTACTTCCTATTTTTTCCTTCTGGTGAAAGACGATATTACGTACTTGTTTCTAACTTAATGAATAAGAATAGGAACGAGATGATTTCTCGAAAATTACACCTAAAAATTCTAACCCTGGTTGTTACCTTCGTCTAAGGAAGTTCTTGTCTTCCACTCTCCGCCCCGTCACTTATGTGTCAACGCGGCGAACGCAGAGGGAGGGTCGGCGGTGTTTGTGACCCAGGCGGGAAATTGCATCCGATTAGGCATTCCAGGGGGATCGATGACAAGCCCACTCCCTCGCTCTGCCTCTCCCGCTCAGCGCACCGCACCGCACCGCACCGCACCGCACCGCATTGCCAGTGAACGTACAGGGACACTGCCTTGCCATAGCGCCGACCTCTCTAGGGCAGTGGCTACCGAATACCGGATCTCTCATTTACACATATTTGTGTCAATTGATTCCAGGTGACACGAGACAAGTGTTATTTCAACTGATCTCGATGAATAATTGTATACTGGAGAAAATTGAGTAGCGACTAGCAATTTTCAAAGACACAAGCACTTCGAAAGAATATTAATAATTGTATTCATTCCATTTTTGGTCATAGAATACGACAAATTTATCATCTCATCACAATCTATTTATCCCAGACGCATACAAAGAAATGAAATGGGGTAAGGGGATGTACGAATATTAAGCTATTCGTCTCAAACCTTTGGTAGAAAATTTAGTACATATACCTGTTGAAGCTCATTGGTAAGCATAATTTTCAGTAGCTATAAAGTTTTTAATTAAAAATTTATTCTTCATTAATTTTTGGGTTAAGTTTAGGATAGTCCCCCATTGTATGGTACACACATCTCATAAGTAGCAAACCCAGTTAATTAATATTTTGAAATTATTCGAAAAAAAATTTCCTTTACTTCTCAGACATAATTCTCCACAACCATCAAACAAAAATTTATAGGTTGTTTGTGGGTAAGAATTAGGTTTCTAGAAGAGAAATGAGTGATTTGCACTGCAATAAATAACACTGAAATGGATATAGCAGCACAGTCACGAATACGGCGTCCTTTCTCGTAATCTGTTAGATTATCAATAATTTGACCCAATTTACAGACGCCAGAAACACAATGGTATCACATTCTTACGTCCACCGAAGTACGAAAACACGAACCTGGTTATGTTTTAACGAGATTTGGTTGTATTCAAAGAGATAAAATGATCGTAAATATTTGGTGAGTCATTAAGATTACCTTATTCAACATAGTACAAATATTTTATTTTTTATCTAATACCGACAATTGAGTAATTTTATTTCCGATAAGCCTTAGTGGCTAGTTTCTACAAGGACATAATTCTGATGAAAGATTAGACTGTTGATCCGAATTATAAACCTCATCATCAATCGCAACATCTTGAACAAGAGTTTCTCATAGATTAAGTACCGTAATTATTACCACGATTCATAAAATTACATATTTCATACATTAATTCAAAGTTAAAAATTTTATTCTCGCAAAGTAAAATAAAATATCGATCGTCTCTTTTCCACAATTGACTTTTTTCACAAATTAAAAGATCTCACGAATTCTGTAGAAAATTACTTTTATTATTCGTGATAAATATTCATAACGAAGGTCTGCAGAAATAATTTGAAAGTCTATTGACTTTTATATCTCCTCTTTCGCGATCGTATCAGTAAAGATACTTAAAATTATTTTTTTAAGTAACATAACTTCCAAAAAATCTTGCAATTTCCAGAAAGGAAACTATGTCATTCCGACAGCTCTTAAATCTGCTTGTAACTTCGATTATGCAATGTCTCGGCATGATATCAATTATAAATAATACCTGCGCCCAGGAAAATGTTCACACCAACACAATGGAGTGTATTTACGATATGAGCTGTTTTTTATCTCTTAACACGTGGTATATGTCAACAGGACAAGTGCCTACTTGATTTATCTTATTTGCTGATAGACTAATGTACATTTCCTACATAGCTACTAATCTGGACATATTAATCAAGGAAAACTGATTTATGCAATAGGTGAGAACAGAATCACAAAATATAAAGATAAGAATACTAATACTTGGATTTAATTAGATATATACGATATGGTTGAAGTATATGAAGATCAAAAGAGGGAGATTCACACAGTTACATTGCCCAAAACTTATTTTTCAATATTCTTTTCCAGAATTAACTACGGATCAACTTTAATAATGCTATCTCAAACACTCGAAAAACTTAAATATTTAAGGAACAATACGAGCTGTTCTTAGAATTTATCTTTTATGTTAAATATTAATAAAAAAATAAAAAATGGTTCTTGTCTAGCACAAAAGAAATGGGAAATACACCACCAGACACGAAGACTTTCAGCAACTCATTCCTTACGACGTGAAAGGAATGATCATGACAGAATGGGTTTACCTCCCCATAGTTACTTCCCATAGAACCACAAAATGACTACAGTTCCACGACGTTAATCAACCGCATGGTGTTACCCCGGGCTCTGGTGCCACTAAGAACGTCACAGGGGATTCGCAAAGATCCGGAGCGAATGAGAGAGCATTTCACTTCAACCAGAATTATTACCATCAGTTCCATGAAAGCACTAGACTGGTACTACAGAGAAACACAGAGGTCGGAAGTTCGTATACTGGGATCGTAGAATTTGTGAAAAATGTGTCGTCTCATTATTTTCTGCTGTTATAATTAATCTAATAAAACAAGATATATAAGAAAATATTTAAAGCGACATTAAACATCTTTCAGGTTACTAAATTACCAACAATAATTCAGTAAAGTCAACAATAGGACATGTCATTATAAAAAAGTTAACATATTTGTTTGATGCTAAAATGTATAAATTAATATAGCTCAGAACCATACAAATAATTGATTCAAATGAATTTTGCAATTCATATTACATTTTTGTCAATTAAAATGGCTGCCATGACGTCAATTTCTTTAAGATTGTGAGATAAAGATATCGATTCTCAGAAGATGAGTTCCCACGGTACACATAGTAATAGCCATCAAAATGTGAATTAACAAACCTGAAACAGTTTCCGCAGGTACTGCAACGAGCACATCAGAACTAACATCCTCCGCTAGTAAACTTACAGTATAAAGATATAGAACAGAAAATGCTGGAGAAAAATTTCGACTAGAAATGACTGACGGAAGGACATAATGCATACTGCAGTGAAGGTTGGTTTCAGATGTTTTTAAAAACTCTTAGAGATTTTTTTTTTCATTTTGAAGGGTATCGTATTGTCTTTACACGTATTTGGAAAAACGCACTTATTTAAACGAGATAGAATTATCATTAATGTGGAAAACAACTATGTAGACCAGTACGGATTCACAACCTCTGACAGCAAGCAAATTTCCTCACCATAGCTTTGAGTCCCATAAGTGACGCACACGGGGCTAGAGAATGCCGCTTTTCAACACTTTATCATGTCTCCGCACAGTGAGTAAATCGAGGTGAAACCTGGCTAAAAGTATTTTATTCAGTAAATTTGGTGAATTACGGCGAAAAATCATTTTTACTTATAAAAACAAATTTCACGCCATTATTCATGTTAAGAAAATTTATATAGAGCTTCTTTTTAATTGTTTATATAGATTTGATACATAACCTATCGGAAAAAATACATTTAACTTAACATGAAATTTGTTTATATACGTAAACGATTATTCGCCACAATACATCAAATTCACGGGATAAAATACTTTTGGCCACGTTTCGTCTCAATATACTCCACGCGGCGTCACGAAGCGGTGTTCACTAGCCCTCTTGTACATCCCCCTATACGAAAGTGATGTTGAAATGGAACGTCCTCGACCCGAGTCCAATGCTTTTTTGATCCGCATCATAACGAATGCAACTCACATTTGGTTCTCAACGAACAGATAAGCAGGGCCGGCTCATCCATGTAGGCGAACTAGGCTCATCCCTAGGCAGCCGCCTAGGGCGACAAAATTTAGGGGCGGCGCGGCGGCATTTTTTGCATAAACACTAGTAAAGTAAAAACTCATCACAGCAAGCAAAAAAGCATATAAGTAAGCTACTGTAATGACAGTTTATTTGTACAATGGTCCCCGGCAAGAAAGTACTGGAGCGCCAATGACTGAGAAAGTTCTTGAACATTTAAATAGTATGTAATTATCAGTTGAGAATATTCGAGGACAAGGTTATGACAATGGCAGTAATATGGGAGGGAAGGATAGTGGTGTTCAAAGAAGGATTTTGGACATTAATCCGCGTGCATTCTATGTTCCATGCTGCTCGCATACTTTAAATCTTGTGGTCGATGATGCAGCTTCAAGAAAGGTACTTACTTGCAAGCTGCATGATGTATTCCTTTCTTGCAAGTAACTACATTTCTTGATGTATTCCTTTCTTGCAAGTAACTAACTTTCTTGAAGTAAATTCCTTTCTAGTGTATTCTTTTCTGCAACGACACGTCGATGGGAGGTTCTTCGACATGTACCGTTTTTGACTGTTAAACCTCTGAATATTATTCCAGAACTGTTGTTCCTCTAACTTACTCTCCTGTTATTCCAGAACTTGGAAAACGCCTTAACACTTAAGAATGAAGAGGAAAGTCAGGATCAATGTAATATTAACGCTTTTGGACTGTGTTCTGAACTCAGTAGCATTAGTCGTCACGTGGATGATAACCTTACCCCATAAAAACTGCTTAACTACATTTACCACCATAATCTGGAAAATGGATTTCCCAACTTATGTGTAGTTCTTAGAATTCTACTTACTTTACCATTGTCTGTAGCTAGTGCAGAAAGCAGTTTTTACCAAATTAAAACAAATAAAAATTTACGTGCGTAGTACAATGGGCCAGGACAGACTGATAGGTCTTGCTATGATTTCTATCGAAAGCGAATTAGCAACCAAGATTGACCCGAAAGAACTAGTGAAAGAATTTGCAAAAACCAAAGCAAGGAAAGCATCATTAGAATTTTAAGCCTTACAGCTCAATTTCTGGTAGAAATAATTTTTCTAGCGGTTTAAACCCATGTCGATGTAGATATATTGATTTTTATGATTTTGCATTAAAGCAATATTCTCCTGTGTATCTGTGTTTTTCATTGAAACTCAATTACAAATGTCACAGCAATAAAAAAGTCTTTAACTATTAAAAACATGATATCGGTTTTTCGACTAATTGTCAATGCTATGATAAAAGAGATTGGAACCTACGTTTTATGTCATGTTTAGCTTCAACAAACGAAACAGGGCGAATTAAGAGGTAAAAATAATTATGCGGGCGCTAAGTCCTCACACCAATTATGAAGGGGCACAGGGGGAGCCAAAATATTTCTCATCTAGGGCGGTCAAATACCTTGAGATAAGGTGTCATGAATCGGATCCGAAAGCAACATGAGAAGCACATGAATCATGCTCAGAGCCCAACGAATCAGAAAATTTGCGACTGTCAATCATAATGCAAGGTGAGAAAAAGACGAAGAAGCGTCCAAAAGGGGGATGCACACGGAGCTAGTGAACACCGCTTTTCAACACCGCTTCGTGACGCCGGACGGATTCTCACACATGGATTGGTTGACATTGTGACTTCTTCATACAATTATCAGTCTGATATCTCGTTTTGAAGTTTAAGCCACTTAAGAAAAAGAAATGCACACTCAATTCGAGTGGCACCCTTCAGTTCATACACGAAACATATTAGATATCTTGGAAAATGTGCCTTGGGTTAGTTATTTCTACACATTTTCTTAAGCCAGTAATGCAAGGACAGGGATAATAAAGGGAGATACTAATGATTCTTGCCTAATTTGGTAAATTTATCTAATAAAATTTGATAAATTATCTATTTTAATTAGTTAAAATAGCAGTCAGCGTAGTTCCGTGGGTAGAGTGTTGAGTTGCTGGTTGGATGACCGGGGCTCGATCCTCGGAGACGGGATTTTTCATCACACCTCAACATCCAGACTGACTCCCAGGGCTACTCAGCCTGATGTAAAATGAATACCATGGTTTATCCTGAGATCAAACAGGTTGGAGCGAGCTGCTGACCACAACTCCTCCTTCTTGTGCCGAGGTCAAGTAATTGCGGAGCTCTACCCTTCTGAAACCCCTTGGGCACCTTCGGGGCCTAGTTGTGGGATAGTTTGACTTTGACATGACGTCCGTCTGTGCGCACCGATTCTCGCTGTAGGAATGGGTCAAACTCATTCATATTTCTTATTTTGAATAGAATGGGCTTGTTGTCTATGCACGTGATTTCGTTTCAGTTTTAATAGACTAGGTTCGGTTCCTCATATTAATTATTAGGAATGAATTAATATGAAAATTTCTCAAAAACCTCTCTAATTTTCTTCTTTTAATTTTCGGTGCGAAAAGTGTTATTAGTATGTATTACATCTTCATAAGCGGTATTTCGCTTGAAAAGTTTGGTGAACTCATACAGGAAAATAGTATCTCTGAGTCGCACTCTCTCGTTTATTCAATACTTGAGACTTGCAAACTACACAGAAGTGTAAAAGCACCAAAAATTACATATAAAATATAGCTCTAGAAAAGTGAAATGAAAGATATGATACTNCTATATTCTAGATAAAGAGGAAAGCAATCTGGAAAAACAAGAAATCTATCGGTCGGATGGAGAAGCTAACTGTTGTAAGCAGTAGAAATTTAATTACTATTAGCTACAGGGTGAACTTGTAAAAAAAATTATAGCGCTTTTCGACAAAATCATTTCACAATTAATTACTATAGTTTAATAACGAACCAATTGCTTTTGTTAGACACTTTAAAACTAGAGATGGATGGCACGAGTTTATTGAGTAAACATGGCAACGTGAAGAGGAACGGTGACTTTGTGGAAAGCGACATGGTGAAGAAATTTTAACGTTATTTTAGAAATTAATTTTGAACAATCTAACATAAAATTTATAGTAAAAATATTTTTTATTAAAATACTTTTTGTAACAACTGCACGGTCTAACTAATGAAATAAAAATAAAATTATATCGAGAATTTTCATTAACCACAATACAAACTACAAAAACTAATAAAAACTAATTTTACTTCATTAAGAAGCAGTTCACCGTCCTTGACGCAACGATCTCGTCTACCAGTCTCAAGGAAACGAATTCCACTGTTCCAAGCTCACCCGCCCCGTCCCACGTCCTGTATGTGCAGCTCCATAGCTCAGCATGCATCTGTTTGACCCGCGGGCGCAACGTCCTGTGCGCCCGCACAAAATAGAAAAAGCAAGATTACCGTAAAATATTAAGTTAGCAATTTTATTGATCTGAATAGTTTCCTTGATTTTGTTTTGTTTTACAATTCGTGTTTAACTATTAAATTTGTGTATCGGTATTTATCATACAGGTTCTCTAGGCTTTGTCTAGGGCGTGTTTATTGTAACAATAAATCGTGAATTTAGTGTTATTTCAATTCTTATGATTTTTAAACACTATACTCAGAATAATCTATAGTTCGATAATAACTTGTACATGTAATTTTTTGCTTAAAATTACAAACATATTGACATTGTATTAGTATTATAACTCGCAGCTAACTTTTTATCTTATCTAGGAACTTTTGCTGAAATTTTTGAATCCGCCTCTGTCTTAGGGCCCTTGACCGGAATTGATGGGATGGTCCCTTGCTTGCTTCCGGAGAGTAAATTAGTTCTTTTTCCCTCCACGTGGTCATACGCAGTTTGTACTGTTTTTTGACAATAAATTTATAAATTTATATAAGGGATAGGATTTTAAATTACAAAAATCGCGAATACGCATTTTTCGGAATTCAATTAACAGACTGTACTATCTATACTTAGAGAACCCATCAGGTGAACAATTTGATATTCTTTTGTGCCACAAAACGTAAATATCGTTCTCTTCTAGAATTTATTTCGTGTGTCTCGCTCCCTTTTATAAAACACTCCGTGTTTCCCCGCTACTACTAAACTCTCTCTCTGCACCACTGCGATGGCGGATCTCCCTCTGATGTGCGCGCTATATTTAGTTAGTGCTATTGACTGTCACCTTTTCAGTACTTCACTCGAGCAATTAATAAACGAACGACTAAGAATAATTCATCAGGAGAATTACTCAATCGGTTACAGCACCTGCCTTTGAACTTGGAACCTCTGGGTCCAGTGAAGCTTGTGAGTCAACCAAGGTAAGAAATTAATAATGCATATGTAATTGCCAGCGTGTACGTCATTCGATGAACTACGACATAAGTAAAGATTGTTTGAGAATACAAAGTAGTTTCAAGGTCATCACACGTTCATCGCGGTTCTACCGAATAGACTCGTGGAGTTGAAAGATAAAATTAATTGCATGGAACAGAATTGTGTTGAAGGAAAAAATGCAATTAACAAGAAGGTCTGAAACAATCGCTAGATTAATAAGAAGAAGGATTTGGCACGAACTGTACGATGTACACATGAATCTCAAATGCAAATACTGTCTTACAGATAAATGACCCCAATCCTGTCACCTTCCATTTCTTGAGTCTCTGTCAATATTATTCATAAATAAATTTATTGTCAAAAAAGCAATTACAAACTGCATATGGTCACGTGGATGACAAACTAATTTACTCTCCGGAAGCAAGCAAGGGACAATCCCATCAATTCCGATCAAGGGCCCTAAGACAAAGAAGAATTTAACGTAATATTTATTCCAACATCATTTCGGTTTATATGGTAAAGGAAATGGGAATTTTTAGACAATTAAAAGTTCTAGTTTAATTTTTTTACAAATGGAGTAATCATATGAACTCTAAATCAATATACTCGTTTCTGGTTGTAGAAAATACAGCGGTACTGAAGAACGACCAAAACAACTTTCATTCATTTTTCCAGCGGAAAAAATATTAAACACATCACGAAATCATGCTTTAATCCACTGCAGTTTTCTTTTGTGATGCACAAAACTAATTAGCCACGTCATGTTGTTAAAAACAAATATATTTCTGTATCATGATGTCCCCATTTCAGTTTTTGATATTAATTTTTTTTTCCCACTTACATCTTGTGAAACAAGATATGAAGACCTGGGTATTTTGCCTGAAGTGGCAGATAACACAACGTCTATTCCATTTGCCCTTCGTGTGATGTCAGCATTAGACAACAAGGCAGATAAACACACAATGCAGTTCAAAAGCCAACAAATTTATGTTTCTTAAATAAATAATATTATAAAAGTACACTGAATTTAGTGGCGCATTGTATTAAAATATACAAAATATGGAAACTTGAACGAGATTTGATTTTCAAAATTTTACTGGCAGCAACGCATATAATACGTGAACCCATCAATCACAAATATNAGGTAGCAACGCATATAACACGTGAACCCATCAATCACAAATATTATTATTCCGAAAATTCCACGAATATTTACAGGAGTGTTCAATGTTGATACATTTCCCATTTGACCATCTAAAACAATCCATATTTTCGAGAACACATTTGCGTGTGACACTATCAGAGAAAGACAAACGCATTTGGTTTTCCAATAAAAAAGCAAAAAAGCAAATGTATATTTTGAACCTTAAAAATATTTCCATTTATTTCAATAAGTCACCGAGTATTTATATACGGTTTTGTGTCTAGATCTCGAACCGTCCAAAATTCCTCCGTTTCTAGCATACATTCTGCAAATAAATATGGATGTTCCTTATGCAGCACTTCCCTATTCATTTTAAATCTTGGGGAGCGACATCAGAATGTAAGAGAGCACAACCTTTAGAAATTATTCACACCCAAATACACAATACAAGCAAAGAGGTATGATGTAACAAAAGACAGACAGGCGGCGTTTCATTCTTGCTGGCACGTTAAAAAGCAAACAAAGCATCGGATGAAGATGTTATATGACATTTCCATAGAAGATCCACGTTGTTTACGCGAATAGGTGGGAACACGTTTCTGAACACGGGCAGAAAATGCGAGTAATTTTTACAGGTGTTTCAGGAGTCCTTGAATTACGAGTAGTTGCGAGGGTCCATGTTTTTTAAACGAAAAAAAATATTTTTATCGCAACAAGATAAATATTTGAGTTGAGAAAATTCAATTACCACAATACCGAAAATAATAAGGTTGTCCTTACTCAACAAGCATTACTTTTCATGTTCAAAAAGTAAGTTTTGAAAGTTTTTTATTAGATTTGCGGAGAGAAGAGGCATTACGATTGAAGCTTTTCAAGCGACTCTGATTAGGATGCGAATTTTGTATTCAATATATCTTTCATCAAGTACATTGCGGTATAAAATGAGAATTATCAGTGGTTTATCATAATGATCACGGAAAATTGAAATTCACTTATAACGTTTAAAAATCTATTATTGGCAGGATGTTGCCTAAGGGAAGAGGGGAACAAATCTCCTCGTGAAGAAAATCCTCAAACGGTTTCCCAGTAGCGTTGTCTGTCGCGTGCAAGCGACGAAGGAAAGAGAAGGTACACAAATATACAAATACCCACTATTTGTAGAGTTACTGTAAATACTACACTTGGTAAAAATCATGCACGTCATTGAACATTGCTATGGGATGCTGCTCTGAATTACATCACATGAATGTTCGGTAAGACCTATGATCGGTCTGCAAAGTTGTTTTTGTCAAATATTGTAAAGAAGTTTATACTTTTATACTCTTAATATTTTCTTTCTCGAACTCTTTTTGGGGATTATTAGCTCGAGATCAGATCAAGTAATTAAATATTAATAAGTATTAAAGAATAAGTATGATATTACATGAAAGTTATAATGTTAAGTAAGTATGAAATAAAAATGAAAATGTGAATTATGTAGGATAAAAAATTTTGAGCAGTAAAACTACTTAACAATGAAATATATAACTGAGAGTATTAAAACTTAATAATTTAATATAATGAACAATCTCAAGTTGGAAATATATTTCCAATTTTTCAAATATTTATAATGATGGCTTCTTTAACGTTTCAACACTCCATTTGGGCCTTCTTCAAGAGGTAAATAATACAATTACAGATCTTAATATTTCACATGATGGAACTCTATGTACTAAGGCAAGAACACAAAAAACATTTATCATTGTGGTAATACTTAACTTTAAAATATGTATTTATTTCGTTACTTTACTACCTACAATCTAAAAAAAATCCTTGTTTTGATGACAATGTATATTGACCGGACGTGTTAACCAAATACAATGGAACTCCAGTTAACTGTATCAATTGGCTCTGGATCCGGCCCGGATAATCACAAATCCGGATAACTAAAATATCCTCACCCCAATATTAAAGAATCTATAAATTGTTAAAATGTGGTAAGGTGTTTTAAAAACTAAAATCGATACGAGCACATAATATTGCAACCACTTACAATTTCTGATATTAGATGTTTAAAAGATTTAATTCTCTGTAGGTAGACCTACTTTAGTTTAGTAGAGTGAGAGAAAATGGATATGTACTATTATACTGTTGGAAACACCCGTTAAGCATGCCAATGAATTCGCGCGCAAAGACCTCGAGAGATAAGGCAGTTTACTCAAGACTTTGACAGAAGGTCCATGTATTTAGAGAGCTGTATGAGATCTTACTCATGAACTATGGTATCTCACACTTCGCTTTTTGTATAGCTTCCAGATAACCTTTAGGTAGGAAGGTAAGTTCAACTACCTCAAACAGATTTCGCGGAGTTAAGCATCGTTCATAAAGTTAAGATGTCAATTTCATACTGAAATTTTGCTGCTTTGAATTCTAAGAGAATTCTAAGATTTAACCCGCTAGATAATGTAACTTATCCATGTATTCCTCCAGGGAGAATTTCTTTAATGTTCATCTCAAACCAATGAAAATAACGCACTTGACCAAATAAAAGAAAACGTGTAATACATTAAATTCATTAAATAAATGAACCTTCTACAAAGTTGTAATTGTCCCTAATAATTATATTCCTGAACGAACATGCAACTAAGCTCAATATTCATCGTGACACATATTACATACATTCAGCTCACGGTACCAACAACAGTAAACGTACAAATATTGCTCTCTATTTCGAAGCAGTAATATTGCAGTCAACATAAAACATACCTCACTCCGTTAATGTAAACTAGCACGCAGTAAAATAGGGAGTTTGTAATTCAAAACAGAGGTAGCAGACTTTATCTGGCAGCTCTGTCCAGTAATTCAGGATGATGGATGAGAGTAACAAAACGGAGAAGGGACGCCAGAGAATAATCTAGATTTATCACTGCACGATTTGTTCTGTCATATGAGAAATATTCCAATGATAATTCTTCACTACATGCGGAATACAGTTTTCAATTAATTTTATGGATTAATTGGGAGTTTTAATGGCGTACTCAAAACGATTGAATTCCGAGCGACCTTTTGAGGAACTGATAACCCGACAGGGCATTGATAAAATTATCCTAAGGGAAAATGTTTTATCATTACTTTGAAATTTCAGATAGAAATACGATGGTACTAGAACTAATTTTGAAGTTTCATTCCATGTCCTCCATAACAATAAAAATTACAAATATTATTATATTAAATATTAAGTATCATAAGTAATATACATTTTTAAATCTCGTATTCACTTTCCACAACGCTAGAGCAATATATACCTAAAACAGTGATGGGCATTGATGATTTGTATCATACACGATACCAAAATTATACTTCGCTTCTCATTTTTAAGGCAAGATTTTCTTGATTCCTAATACCCTATGCCCTACAAAAGAAAACATTAACTTGAACTTCCCTTGAAAGTCCTCCATTTCACTTCCCGCAGTTGATGTAATTTTTTGTAAACACACGCTACCTGAACCTGTAGTCCTCGCGGAGAAAGAAAAATAACAAGGAGGAACCAATGCGGTGTAAGCGCGACGATGTCATACGGCAGCTGCGGGGGACTCACTCAGCTTCGCCCATTCCATATGGCATACAACACAAGGCTATAACCCGTGGAAATGATTTATGGAAGTGTCAGGCAGACCAAAAGTTAAAGATCAAGCCCTCTGTCCGTCACAGTGACATATCAATTATTGCCGGTTGTACGAATCGGGTAATGCAGGCGATAGCATCCGAATGGAAACTCACTAAGATTCTGCTGACACGAGTAAAATGCCCATGTGTCTACAGCAAGAGGAAGAGTCAGCAACCTCGCAACACTGATTTGCTCCTTTACTTTCTCATAGTTTTTAAGACTCCTCCCTCATTACCTTTCTCTCACTGCATGCACTGTAACTGCCAAAATTGAAGTTTCAAAATTTCATAGTTCCGAATGATTTCCTTACAAGATGGAATGATTCTAGGTTTTGCTCTAACAGGACATGTAATAAAAGAGTATTAAACTTGTACAAAATTAGTCGATGACAACCCATTGTTTTTATTTCGCGACGGCGTCAGGTGTCCCACGCATGTGAAATTTTTTTAAACTATCTCAGAGACACATAACCAAAGAGTTTGAAAATATGTATTGTTGTGAGTTACAGCGCCCGTACACAATTAAGATTATTTACCTAACCTGGTTCGATGTGCGTATTTTGACACATCTGTATAGTTGGCACCCCCGCTTTGTTATAAAATAAAATAAACTATTCTATAATTGTGTGCTAATTATGTGCTAATTTCGTCCGCTAATGAATAATTTTGTGCTCATACGGAAACCAAAAAACAATTGGTAACAAAAGTGGAGGTACTGCCGGACCGTTCACCTAGAACCCCCATCTACAGTAAAATCAGATATTGGACAATAACAACTACACTATTATTTTGTGCTCATTGTTTGCGCAAATTTTTTTTTTGTCCTTTTCCAGAAAATTGGAAAAATTGGGGTCGGTACATTTGCGCCCGGGCAAAGTTTAACTTACACCCATTTGAACTTATCTACCTGCGAGGCGGAGGGTCATGCTTAGTTGATGTAGGTGGTAGTCCGCAGGGTAGAAATACATAGAGGGGATTTAATAAATTGAATGTGAAAAATTTGTTTACGTGTCGTTTGGATTCTAAAGGAGCGAAATATATTTACTCACAGCAACTTCAAGAAAGACCATTCTCACGAACTTTCGTCTACAGTTAGCAATACGGTTGCATGAATCATTAATTTACGCTAATTATACATATCTAACTTACCCATATAACCGACAACCAGCATTTTATCTTCGTGGATTTCACACACAGTGGTTGCTCGCAATAATGGCGCTTTTAGTACTTAGTAATTACTAAAAGAAATGCAATGAATCCTGTTAAGATTAATTTAAATGGACGTAGCGAATAAAAGCTGATCACAAATCTGTCTGGTTGTGCAAGGGCTCAATGGCAGGATATCTATTTACCCGCGTTGAACACACTTTTTTTCTAACATTCCTTCGAATAAAGAACTTACATTTCTGACGAGCCAATGCTGCGCTAAAATATTTACTTATACATTTATTTACCTCACCGTGATCACGTGGTCTTAGGTGTCGATACACCTATCTTGTGAGAGAGTTCCTTTTTTTATCTTTCTTTGTTATTTTTTGATACATTTCCCAAATCTGATGAAATTTGAGCAAGAAAAAGGAATGAATGAAGATTTTATTTTCTTAAAGCGGTGAAAAATATAATATGAATCTAACACACTATCTGCTACAATTTGCGTCCATTTAATTATTTATCTATTACACTATCCCTAATGGGTTTTTTTACTTACTCTGTAAAGAATATACACACTTTGTCATTTGGTTGATTGCTATTTCCTTAATTACAGCAACGTTTTTGGTCCCTTCACATCCTCTTGTGTTCAGCTGTCTAGGAAAGAATCCTCTTAAATCCAGATGTTATTTATAGAGACAACAGTATAAAGAAATAAAATATACTAACACCCATTTCCACAAACTAAAAAATCATGTTGCTTTAGAAGTATTTCGAACATTTGAACTATTGAATTTTGGTTTAACTAACAAAGCGAAGAAGATGGATTTATTAGGTCATTTTGTTTTTATTCGGGAAGGTCATATTTCGTTTAATTTGTGAAAATAATTTGAAAGACAAGAATTTTAGGTTTCTTTCGAATTTAGATTTTCGTAATTTATGTACATACTGCAATGAAACTGACTGATTAACTTGCTCATTCATCAACTCAGAGAATAAGTAATAGAGCCATGAACTTCTCGACGGGCTGTAGCTCTTATATATCAGAATAAAGGTAAAAAAACCAATTTTTTAAAAAAATTATAAAAGTCGTGGATTGTTATGGAATTTGTATTTTCAAGTTGCGGTGGACCGATATCTTCTTTTTTTGTTCTTCTTGGCACCATTTTATAATGTAAAAAAGTGGTATTTGAAATATCCAACCCCAGAAAAAAAAATTAAATATTAGAATAATTATTGTCAGGTCTACAAAAAAAATTTTCAGTCAAGAAATAATGAGGGATGTAACTAAAGAAAAATTAAAATATTTTAAAATATATACTAATGGTATAATTAGCAACATACCGTTAATTTTCTAGGTATATTTATGTTCATAGGCTAACTTTTACTACGGTAAAGGATATATAAATATAGCGTTGAGAGTCTAATGAAATAACTCATATTTCATAATATTAAGTGGAGAAAGACCACACGTAGACGGCGACGAGTTTGTAAGAGTTCCCGTTTTCCGTGTCTAACCCTGCGCAGTACCACCTATATCACTCCAGCATGACCCTCCGCCGCGCAGGTAGATAAGTTCGAATGGGTGTAAGTTAAACTTTGCCCGGATGCAAATGTGCCGATCCCAAATTTTCCAACTTCCCGAATAAGGGCAGAACTATTTTTTGCGCAAACAATGAGCACATAATTAGAACAAAATTATGACGTAGAAATTTTTTCCGTGGTCTTAATTTTTAGTAGGTGTGGGCGCTAGGTGAACGTTCCGCCAGCACCCCCACTTTTGTTATCGATTTTTTTCTGGATTCCAAATGAGCACAAAATCATTCATAAGCAGACGAAATTAGCACATAATTAGCCCAAAATTATAGAATAGTTTATTTCATTTTATAACAAAGTGGGGATGCGAACTACACAGACATTATTTTGACGAACGTTTAATGGAGTAGGGGTGACGTTTCTGGGTTAGATACATACTTAAACTTACTTGACAAACTTCACGTCAAACTAGTTTTAGAAATTTGATCGTGCAGGGATGCCTCTAGGATATTTCTGGAAAACATCGTTTATCTTCCGTACATTTCCGATTATTGAAACACGATTTTTCTATAGTCTAAGAAAATCGCACAAATCGAGCAGTATACGTCCACTGTTTGGTTAAACTTCAGATTTTTTAAGAGTTTAAGTCCCCCACACATTTTAAATGGAAATACTTAAACCTAAATATGATACCCCAACATACGGCTACCAAAAAATAATAAAAAGCACCCAACCAAAACGCCACCCCCCCCTTTTGGGTTCTTCTAGATTCTCATGAAAGAGAAATAAAAATTCTCTTGATTTATATCCTCTCAGAAAGTATTTCTCATTGTATTCTTCGTTTTTCTTCAAGACCAAAATTACTCAAATACATGCATACTCTTAAAATATACTAGAAACTTAAAAGCATTATTGCACTTTTTAAAAAGCAATTCCTTCTTAAATACATCATGAGCACAGTTAATCCCAAGACAATATGGGTCTTCCAAACACACAAAATACTAATTAAAAGATCAGATATTTTCAATGAAGATGTTCCCAACCACATTCAAGGTCTTTCTCGGATCGCAACCTCCTCCGTTACCGTAACATTCAAACTATCTTGAACTTAAAATTTTTCGGAATTCTTACTCAAAATCAACTTACGTATTAAACAATTGCATGAAATAAGAACTACGAATAGCAAATGAACTCTCAATTTCATTAACTTACCCCCCGAACAAGAAAGAAATGATTCGAAACACCCGTATCTATCAATTACCACATAATTAACAAACAAATAGTGATTGCATTATTATTTAAAACAATTATAATTTTGATTCTTGGGTCATAAATGAAATCTGTGAATACACATCAAGGAAAAAGATGAATCTAACCCATACATTGATACGGTCACATTTCTCTAAAGCAGCGCAGTCCAACTTACCTTAGCCCGCGGTTCATTTACTCTAGTCACTTTCGATCGATCGGGCAAAATGTTGCCCGACGAACAAATCTAATGGGTCAGATTTATTTATGTATTTCTAACGCCATATTTTGATTCTCATCAACAAATTTACATTATTTCAAGCTACAAAAATTAATTAGTATATTAATTTTAAAATTATTTTGAATATTTAATAATATAATGAAACGTATGTTGGTGTAATTCCGAACAATTTTCTGTTTTCTCTCACCGGATATATCATGTTCGATGAAAGATTTGATGTAAAATGTATTATAACTCGCGGACGGTAAAAACAGATTTGCGGGTCGTAGAAAAAGGTTCGCGGGTCAATGGACAGCGCTGCTCTAAAGGAAAATATATTTCCTATTACAAACATAATATGATATTTCCTATTATAATTATATTAGGAAAATGTTTCTTGACCTTTATAAAGTAGTTGACGTCTTTGGAAATGAAATTATTCTTTAGAAGTTGCGTGCTTTCGAGATCCGTTGATTAGCACTTCAATAGCTAACTCCTGAAAAGCTTTAGAACTCCAATGCTATAAAAAGGACCACGTCAATGCCTCTCACAATAAGAACCTCGCACTTCAGATTTCTTTCAAGGTTTAATTTCAGAATATGCATATATGTTGAATGTCAATATGTCATCCTCTACATTAGACTACAAATTGATGCTCTTCACTAAAAAACTAATGCAAATATGTCACTAACCTCTCCTCTCAATTTCAGGTCAATTTCGTATTGTAACCACAGACAAAACAATATGTATCTAGGTATATATTCACAATACTCGCCCATGTATCTTTTTCGATAAAAGGATCCCAAAGAAATAAAAGAAATAGTCCCAATTTAAGCTACCATCTTGATTTGTACTCAGATTTTGATAAAGTGTTGAAACGGTTATAAATCATGAAATAATTGTTTATCAACAAATTTATACTTATTCTTTGAATTCAAAATGTAATCTTCTATTTTTTAAATTTAAAAACAAATCTTTAACAATGACTTAACTTTTACGTGAGGGTCCAAATTCAGGCTACCACCGTATTATATCTGTATTATAGGAATTTTTCTTCAATATTCGAAGTCAGTAAGTTTCATTAATATGCGTTTTTAACAAATAGTGGACAAAGTACACATGAATCAAAGATATGAAATTATAAACAAAAAAATAAATTAGAAATAACTGGAGTTATTTTCAAACATCTAACAAAATATTTAAATGCAAAACTATTCGCGAAAGTCACATAGGTAGGGAACGATTTCTGCGCCAGTGCATTCATTGTGTGCCCACATGGAACACATGATCTGTAACTCCCCCTGGCATCATTTGTACAACGTCCCTCACGAAGTACGTAGACAGCATCGTCATCATCAGGTTTGGTTTGACCTGCAGTCACTTCTATGCCACTCACGTAGTCATCAAGTATTTCACAGACTTCGTCTACTAAAAACTAGAATTGATTTTATCACATTATCTCCATTCTAAATCTCTTTCTCCTTGGGCGTGTAGGTTTTTGTACGTGCATTGTCGAAGCAACAAGCCCTACACGAGCCTTTTAATAACATGGTCCAATTATGGACCAGTAGCCCGAATTATTATTATTATTGTAAAAACAGAATCACTTGTATTTCACTCATAATAATGATAAATATATAGATATATCGCGGGCGTTTGGTGATATCGTCAATCAGGAAAGGTTGAGACCACTGTTGTAATGCAAAATGCTGAATCATACGAACACTTTACATTATAATGCAATTTCGGTGATATTAAATACGGTATTTTAACTTGTTGTATATAAACTTAAAAATTGTTTCAAATAATGTTAAAAGTGAATTATTACAGTATACGTCAAATCAATCACATCGGCTAAATTTTAAAACAAGAAACATTTTACTTTTCTCGTCGATAGAACGTAGTCACTTTAAAACATTAAGTATCTTCAAAATGAAACGAAGGTCAATGGATTTGGAAAGTAGACCTACAATCCTGACGACAAATTATCTGGAAGTAGTAGGTTATGTTATCGCAAATATATAAGAACTAGGAAAAATACATTTCTATTGTTTGTTAAATCTATCACAAATTAATTCAAACTAGTTAAATACTCGACAAAAACTATATTATAATACGAAATTATATTATCACGAAATAAGAAAAATAAATAAAAACGTTTTTCAAAAAGAAAATCTAAACTTCTGATCAAGGAAATTTTTCTCGAAATCAATACAAAATTGTGCAAAACATTTTTCCCGTCGTTTTGAAAATATATTGCAGAAAAACTACTAAACCATTTAAACTATATTAAAGAGAAACATACCCAATAAACATAAAAACAACAAATACAACTCCCAGCAACAGCGAAAACGTTTTAACTTAGTATTTTCCAGTACACCATACATTTATTATCAAGAAACGTTTGAACTTCAAATAATTCAGTGTTCACAGGTAGGAATAGTTAAATTTATTATTGAATCAATTCAATATTTTTATTTATTTATTCAATTCCAAAAGCTCGTAGGTTCAATCTACGTATATTAATGTTTGACATTACTATCTAAACCTATCTAAAATATATCAATATCATTTACGTAAATAGTTTTATAAGTCTCCAAACAAACACGGGAGATTCTGATGTCAGCTACAGAGGCGGAATGCCGCCGTGCGCATTGGGCGGGGCTCAGTCAACATGAAGCAGCCGTTGTGGGGCCGTTCGCTGAACTCAACGCAATGCCGGCCGGCCGGCTTCACTCCTAACGAAAGCACAAACAATCCGACAAAGAACACGCTGTTTTCACATAAGGTGTTGAATAAATTCCTTTAAAATTCAAACATGCTGTTGACGAGGATACCAACCAATGAGATGACACGAGGAAGGTATAGGTTAGAATCACGCCTCGTCGGGTAAAGGAACGTTCGTTATAAATTACTTATTTATCTATTCGTACTTTAAAAACTTGAAAAGTGAATCGTATAGTTTCTGTGTTTTTATTAATTACTCATTACAACCATAAAAAAGTACACAAGTCAAGTTTCAGCTAGAATTAAAAGAGTCAACGCGTGTGTTCGGAACACGTGTAAACTTGAAAAGCGGAAGCATTAAATATTTGCGTGACAAAATAGAAGAAAAAACGTTTAATAGACTTAACTTTTAAATACAGCTGTACACAACCGCACACGCAACGCTCGGTAGTAAATAATACATCCCCCGTCACTGAACCGAAGAGTAGTCGGCACCCCATTCCTAACAACGGTCGCTGTTCCATGCAGCCGCAACGGTCAACGAGGAAGGAGGGGTGAACAATGCGCCCGTAAAAAGAATCAGCGTATGACATGGGGTATCGAAGCTGCCAAACTCAAGGTTCGCGTCTCGACCTTGGTTCGGGGTACCTCCCAGGGATCGAAGCGGGTACGAAAATACTCCGTGCGCGTCCGCCTACCGCAGGCTGGTCTGAAGACCACGGCAACGGTGGTGGCGAACGACAGCGGTGGCGCGTGGCGACGCGACGAGGCAGGGGGAACGAGATGCTACCGTATCCAAGGTCACCCATCCTGCTCGCTCGCTTCACAACCTACCTGCCAGAGCCGCGGCTGCGACGGCGGCAGCGGCGGCGGGACGCGAGCCGACGGCAACGGCAGCTGTATTGATTGCGTAGACGCCGCCGGCGGTGACGGAGGTGGCGGCGGCGTGGCCGGCAGTGGTAGCACAAGCAGCGACGGCGTCGGAGAGACGGAAGCCGTCAGCACGCGGTGGCGTGCATATGTGCGAAAACGTTGACCGCAGAGTTCGAAACAAGGGATGGAAGACGCTTTGCTCTGACACCGAAGCACTCGCGAGGACACACGCCCTTTGAGAGCGCACACGCAAATAAAAGACACTCACACACTGCTGCCAACTCCCGCCGCCGGTCCAGAGGGTCACGTGAGAGAGAACGCCGGCGACAGACCCGCGTGTCGGAGCGGACGAACGAACGCGCTGACTTGGGCGGTGGCGACGCGCACGCTCGCCTCGGCGATGCGGCTGCCTCGGAAGCCGGGAACGTAATGGCGGCAGGGGCAGAGGAGGAGGAGGCGGTGGCGGCGGCGGTGCATGAACCGCGCCTGATTCGTACCCAGCATACGACGGACAGTATGAGAAATTCAGCTGCTCATCAAGAAACCAGGAAACGAATAATAGGATTTACCACATATTAAATTATTTGTGTCTTTCCCAATACAAGTTGAAGTGGCGTTATCCTTACAAAACGTTTCTACACATTTGCCTATTTCTTACAACATATTCTAAATATTTGAAGATTGAAAACTTAATTCGTATACTTCAATTAATGCAAACTGCGTTTTAATAAATTATTGTACTTCGTTTGATCCATTTTTGTGCAATCCATAAATTGACTTCATTTATTTGCATTTTTAGGAACAGCGAGAATTACTTCCAATGATTCTGGACAACGCCTCACAACGAAATATTTATCAATAGAGGAGTACAACTGGGATATATTTCTCCTGCAATTTTAACCAAAGTAATGAAAGTGGTGTAAGGGGTTTCTCGTTAATTTTTTACTTGTATTGAAAACAAACTTGAATCATTCCTCTTAATGAAATGAAAAAAAAGTAAATTACATAAGAATAAGTTTGTTTGAACTTATTCCATCCCATCTCTTTTCTTTGTCCCTTTGAATTTTGGCGCCCTTCGAAGAATAAATATGTGGCTCAGATTCATAGAATATGAATATATATATATAACAATATGAAAATTAAACCAAGTGAAAATATATTTTTAAACACATTATAAGACATTATTTAGAAGAAAGTTAGTAATATGACATTAATGTAAAAACAGTTCTATTGCAGACACTTGTCATAAAACCACTTAATATTTTTCTTTAATGAAGTAATTCAGGACTTCATTCTCTTCACATTACTTAGTTGACTTACCTGAAGAATCAAACTTATTGTTGTTTTTTTTAATGGAGACTTTTTTCTTTTATGCTACGGACCACGTTTTTGCTGATTATATCTCCATTATGATAATATTGATACTGTATTGACTGTAAGTATATACTGCATAAACTGCAATTTTTAATTTATGAATAACAAACTTGTGTTACGATATATGTGTTTGTACAACTTACCAACAAGCAAAACAAAATGTGGGAGCCACTGGTTGAAAACATCAGCATAAGTCAAGGGGCGTTGCAGTTTTCAAGAGATAAGGAATAACAAAGGAAAGTGACACAATACACTTAAAATGTTAAATAAAAAGTTTTTCTTATAAAAATTACAAGAAAATGGTTGATAATAAGTAGAAAAGTAATTTTCTCGGGTTCATGGTAAAATTTCCAACATAATAATTGTTTGTGTGACTTTCTAATTTGTGTTATTAATTTTTTTAAATCTCCATTTTCCATATTTCTAATATTTTGATCAGCTAATGAACTACAGTGCTGATGTTCAGAATGTGAATTCTGTGTTAATGGTTTTTCATAGTATAGTAACATTTTGGGTAGAATTTTCATGCAATTTTTAATGTGTCTAAAATATCCGAAAAACTCATTAAATTTTTTATTAATTGCGACGACAGGTCATGAGCGTTGCAACTACTCCCTAGTTCATGATTCCTTCTTTTCTAAATCTGCCAGAAGAAATTCCAGAAGCAATTCGCATGTTTCGCGTGATGGTTCACAAGATAAATGTCCATCCATACCCCTCATTTCACTCGCACATATGACCGACTAGCGCACTCGTCGTAATTTACAGGCAAGTTGTCTAGCAGGTTACTTGGCCCGTGTAAACAGATTTTGTAAAGGTAACCTACCTCGCAACTTGCCGGGCGGGCTACCTGCTAGGTAACTTGCCCCGTGTAAACGGGCCTTAAGTAAATGATGTATCCATCCGAAATTTACAAAAGGAAATTAATGAATGAAACGATTATTTTTACCTGTTGGATTGAACTCTATTACATAATACTTCCTAACACATCACCTCAATGTTCGAGAGAAAGTATTAGATTATGAAAGCCCTTCCGTTCATAATGCATGTCCTTGGAATAGCATTTGTTTCATCCGCTTCAGGACCACAACTTACGGCGGAAGAAAATTATCTTTCTCTGCTTTCTAATCAACAAGTACTTGTAACGCATGCTCAAGATATACACGAACTGTTCTAGTTTTAAAATATAAAGGTCTAATGGGGTTCCGATTTATTTCTTCTGCTCCTCGAATATGAAGACCGGCCGATCAGGTCCGGTGACGCACGCACGGGAGTTTTTGTCGCAAAAACATGGTTTAACCTCCCTATTAATTAAGTGCAAATAAAAATAAGACGTTTTCATACAAAACCATGATAATATCTTAATTAGTTCCTGAAAACAGTGAAATCCAAAATAGCTTATTTCGGAAAACAAGGAGGTATAATTATGAGTCATTCTGTGTTTTTACTTTTTATTTTTAATGAAATACAAAATAAACCTCTGATCTCCCACGACGATCTCTTAATAAACAGTGCAAAGATAAAATATTCAATCGTTCATATGAATAATAATTTACCTCAATAATGTTCTACATCTTATTCCACTTAAGAATAAGTAATTGATGCTAATGTACGAGTAAATTTATCGTTTATACTGCTGTTGTTAAATTTTTGAAGCACCTTCCGAAAACACTTATTTAAGCGTAAAACGTTCAAAACATGAGCGTGACGGAAGCATTGGACGGTCGCTGTGCTCTTGAAGAAGTACTGTAAATGTGGTGTTACAATCCTATCCAATCAAAGCAATTCCCTCACTTCATTGGTTGTCTTCTGATTGAAAAGAGGTTCCGTAAAAAGAAGTCGTGATTGAACTGGACGACTAGGATTACAACTGAGATGGTCACCGCATGAAATTAGTCGAAGAGTTCATCTTAGGGTGGTTCTTAAAAACTCAAGTTTTGACATTTGGACGAGGCTGCCACTCATATTGTTCTATGTATTCTAAAAAAGTGCATAAAAATTTCTAATTTTTGTCGGGGCTACCTCTCTCTTCGTTTTGTCTTCAAATTACACTTGCATAAATAATTCAAATTAAAAAATATATTTTAGGGGTTGCTACCAATTTTTGCAATTTCAAAATTTTTAAAGTATGAGGCTTGAAACTGAAATATATTTTTAATATCTGAATTTGTATGAAAGTCTTATTTAAGACAAAATAAAATAGGAGGGCGCCCCGTCCAAATAACTATGTAATGAAAAATTGATTTTTTAAGAACCATCCTAGTGAATCTGTTTTTAACATCATGTAACGATTTTTAAAACTTTAAATAATTTGTTAATGAATAATTAATTATTAATTGTTATAAAAGCAGTTACAATCTGCGTACGAACGCGAGGAGGTCAATAACCTAATTTACTCTGCGGGTGCTAGATAATATCCCATCAATTCCGACCAAGGACCCTAAGGAAGTGGCTACAATACTTCTGCACACCAAAATAAAAAATATACTTACCTGCTTGATATAATATTCACAGAATATTTACAAATTTTATTGTTAATGGGTTGTAAAATAACAGTTATTTAACAAATCTCGTCATTCTTATTCTTGAAATTAATACGAAAATATTGCTAATTAATTGGAACCATTAAAATTACTAAAAATTCTAGACTAATGATTAAAATAATTTTGATGACTCTACCGCCCCAGACCGCAACCTAGAGTACATAATTATAAATACACATTTACCTAAAGAAAAACCGGAGAAGAAAAAGGAGTAAATAAAATTTTCCAGTATTTTCTTAGTAAATGCAAGAGACGATGTTAAAGAAAAACAAAGAACAAAAAAATATTATTTAATGTGAAATAATTATTGATTAAGCTTAAATTACGCTCTGTAATGTCTTCTTTACGGTTTCTTGTCGGTGTTTTAATAAATATTGATAATTTTTGTTGGACATAATGAAAGAAGTCTGCTCTCCAAACAATAGCTCCGAAAAACGTCCGAACATTTTTGAATGTCTCACGCGTGTCGCAATGTTAGTGTATGTTGATAGGCGTTTCACATATATTTGCAATTTTGGGCGCTTCTGAGAGCGGGAATGCAAATATTCGAGCTCTTTGATGTACGCCCAATTAGAGACACGTTTGGTATTCGCAAATCTAGAAAAATTATTCGAGCACAAACGCAGATTTATACTCTCCTGATGAATGACAATGTTATCTACGACAGTGTTCTTTCAATCAGGAATTGTCAGAAGATAGTATTTGCAGTACAAAATCTTCATTGAAATGTTCGATATTGTGGCGCGAATCCTGGGCCGAATATTTTTGTTTACGGAATATTATTAGCAAACTTTTAAAATGAGATAAATTGTTCCATAAAATTGTAAATATGATAGTTTTATTGATAAAAGATTTCAAAAATTATGATTAGAGTATTTTATCGAGGAATAAATATTATGCACAAAGCAGTTTTTTATTTTGTACCAAATCCATGTAAATTTGTCATACAAATGTACACTAGACATGTTATTTTGGGATGCAAAGGTTTTTAACAAAATAACTGTTATTTTTATTTTATAGTTAAATTCTCTATCCCAGACTTAAAAGCACAAAGTAAATGATAGTCATCCATCAGAAGGTCATAAGTTTTAAATTATTTATTTATATTTTCTATCCCAGAACTAATTTTTTGTTTTGTTTTGTGTCATAGTAAAGGAACCCCTAAACAGGTTTTTCCTTACAGATCCTAGATTTATTTTCTCTACTTATTTTATTTACTATATTAGCATCATGTCAGTTAATGTTCGTTAGTTTATCTTAAACATGTCTATTGTGTCAATTAACGAATATGTATCTTTGTTTTGAGAAAATAGGAAAAATATTAAATTCTATATATCATGAGAAAATAATTTTCATTATTGGTTTTTCCATCTACGATTTGATAAGATAATTTAATGAAAGAAAATTATCGACCACATCGCAATCAAAGTATAGAAGGTGTTTTACGAGTGGTGGGTCTTTTAGCCCCATTTTGTTTTTGAGGGGCTGAGTTCAGATTCCTCGCCAAAAAATATTTACATTAACTTTGTCATTTTTCCTTATATAATAGTTTTAAATTGATCAATTGCTAAAGACATTGTTAATTAGTTCAAAATAAAAAAAAATAACATTTTGATTCAAATAAAGTATTTTCACTACAATTTATAATAAAATTTAGGAGAGCGATCACAACGAATAAGTTGCCGACCCCTCCCTCGGTAGCATCGTTCCTGGGTGGGGGGTGACGTATTCAGGCAAAAAGGGGAGCACGTGCTCCAGTTGTCATTGTCACCAGACGTTTGGTAATCGAGTCACATCACATATAAAAATTATAATACGATACAATCAAAATTTGTCGTCAATGATAAAACACCCGTCTACAAACACAAAGCCACTTGTAATCCAATCCTTTCTGTTCACATATGTAGTTTATAGCCGACAAAAGTTTCATTGCGTTTATTCGGAGAATATATTTTTCGTTCGAGGGAATTAACGAGATAAGGAATGGTGGATTCTCAGGTTATTTATAATATGCTTACCTCTTCTTAATTTTATTTTTATGAAAACAATTTGTAACTTTAATATAGGAGTATCTCTTTGAAACTAATGCGAGCGGTGACTTTCTCATACCTCAACTCTAGCGCGGGCCGCCAGACAGCGCGCAGTCCACGCGCGCGCTGAGTCTCACTTGTCGTCGTATGAGAGGAGGCCGAAGCCGGCCGGCGCGGCGCGGCATGGAAACGTCGCTTGTTGGGAGGGAGACGGGGAAGGAGCCAGAAGCTCCCAGAGCAGAGCCAGTATCGGTGCGTTGCCAGCTCTCCCTTCTCGCTCTTTTTCCCTCTCCCACTTGTCCTGTCGCCACCGTTGCCCGATGCGGGTTGTGGGCGCGATGAGAACTCAAAGAGGTTCGGTCTTAAAGCAGATTAGATGTCATGAGTGCAGGCGGTTCGTAACGTTTAGAACAAATAACACCAAAAAAACTTCCTTTCCCGATTGAGCAAAGAAATTTTGTCCTCAGCGAATTGGCAGAATCGATGAAGCATGCAAAAATTTCCTGCGTGAGAGGCAGAAAAAACACGTAAAAAACAAATTGATTTCACAAAAAATTTCGGCGCCAAAACAGAAGATTCTAAAAGTAAATCCAAATAAAAACAATTCCGGAATAAATATTTGTACAGAAAGGAAAATTTTCAGGATAATTGTTTTTAAATGGTTTTTATGGCACAATTATTTTAAAATATCCATACTATATCGAATAACTGAAGAGTACCAAACAACTTAAGCGTATCCGTTGTATATCGTAATCATTAATACCATTGCTTGTGGCAGAAATGAAATTCATTCATGTGTTTTCAAAACACCTCATATACAACAAAAATTAATTTGCTGCAAATTATTTCGGTTTTTTATTTTTTTATTCACACATTCTACTTTGTAATTAGATTAACGTTATCATTTATTTCGAATTAAGAGTAACAAGATAATATTCAAGAGCCTCTAATGTTGGCGTGTCCAAAACACCCATTAAAAATGAATCATTTCTGGAAAAACTTTTCAATGTATTTTCACCAGGATTGTTTCTTTTAGATTTTGTGTCTTAGTTCAGTGTGATTTAAGAGTTCGTAAATAATTAAATATGCGAGTTTTGAATTTGACTTCACGTTAAATAAAACAGCGCTTGCCAACAAGTTTCCATTATCTCAAAATTCCATTAAAAGTGTGTAACCTTTTCGAGAGGTATGTAATTTTGAAACAGTTGCAAAATCCTCTAGGAAATAAATGTAACATGGGAAATTGGGTCTCAAAACCAAAAATAAGCGAACGAAAACATTTGGCGGGCATTTCATTACGGTACTTTATCAACATAAAGTGCTCATCACTTATATAGTGATTAATTATTGAATGAAATATTTAGGAAAGTCAATCTCATTTTGTAATGGTGACACACGGGAAAATGTAGAATTTTTTTTTACTTCAGCAACTGCAATATATGTTATAACATGAAAACAAATTCGACGTAGGATACTGAAATGAGTCTTGAGTGGTTTCTATTTTAATAAACTGCATATGAAAACTTTATTGAAGCGGTTTTCATCCCTGGGAAACACTGGTAGTGGTCACCTGTGTACATGCCTCAGGGACAGCACAGAATTGACCATGCGGAAGTTGGTTTAATGGGAAAGGTTACCCGAGGGATGGACAACGGAGTATATTTAGCACGAAGCAGGAATGACTAACAAGAGGATGTACATGGAAGCCAGGAATGTCCCAGGATGGAAAGTATGATGAGAAATACGATTGGAAAGGGTAAGACATGACAAGACATTTTATACACCATTTAAGTAAAGCGCGAAAACGGGTGTGAAACAAAGCAGAAAATACTTTTCAGCAGCGATTGCTCAACTTTCTGGACCTTTTTCTGGCCATTAAGGTATTATATCCGTCAGATCGATTAGGCTTAAGCACCCCCCAAAAATGTTTCAAATGATAGTACGAACCATTCCATACTATACTTTAAATTACTATGAGTGGATATGGAGAAACTTCCGCGGGCTTTTTTTGATATCGCGGTAAACGTTCCGGTGTAACATAGCAACTGCAAAATATTAAAAACAGAAATAGGAACACTATGACGTTAAGACTTACGGGGCATTTACAAGAATAATTCACCAAAAACTGCGGAAAATACTATTCTAACGGAAATGGCAGCCGCATCACTTGACTGAAGACAATGCGACCCTCTTCAAAGAGGGAGTCAAACGAAAATCTAAATTCATAATCAAGTTTTAATATCACTGTCCTTATCCAGCAGTGAAAATCAGTAGACTTAATTATTAATTAATTTGAACTCCTTCAATGAATATTTCCAAGTTTCGTGAATAGTTGGCTACTTGACTTTAGTCAAAGGGGATATAATACCTTATGCATAATTTTATATCCAACCCCTCAATAATTTTCTTAAAGATAAGTTTATTTGTTAAATAATGATCATTTGATTTATTATTATGATATGCAGATATTTAATGTGACAAAATTATAAATGTCCTTTTAATTATAACAAAGTATCATACGCTTATCAAGTAATAACAAAATCTTAATTGGCAGATTAGTTTATCGTGTTCAAAATGTGTACCTTGCCCAACACTTGAATTACATCAGAGAAATATTCATTTTTAACTATTTGTTTCCTGTTTATGGATTATGATTTCAACAAATTCAACGATCTAATATTTATTCCATAGAAAACTAGTTTCTTCAACGGAAAATCAATAGAAGTATTTCCTAATGTATAATTTTTGTTTTATTAGAAATTAAACCTTACAATATTTTGCTCCCATATTCTTTCCTTTTTTTTTTTTTTTTTTTTTTTNTTTTTCCGCTAACTTATCTACGATTTTCATTTTTCTTCCGAACTCTCTTCTAGTTCCTTTAGCATAGGATCCCTCTTTTGCACCGAAAGGCACGACTTCGTCGTTGATCGTTATTTATTTGTCGAGATGAGACTTCGGTATACTGAATGTATGATTCGAATCAAGTTGGCTAATTTGTACATGATATGAGTGAGAAGGTTTATCCAATTAGCGTGAAACATCTACCAGGGATTCTATTATATTTGCTTTACTGTATCATTTCATTGTGTGGCGGATGATTTACTGCAATAATTTACGACATCGTAGAGGAGACTATATGAGTAGTATATCAAGTTCCGGGATGCAGAAACGTAAATTATATTCTCGACGAAAACGTTATTCATTTATAATTACCCGAGGAAAAATAATTAAACATCAAATCCCTTAGCTTAAGGTTTAATCGGGTAAATCCAAAGAGTGTATACAGACGCAAATATTAAATTTCATTTATAATCATGTTTCCAAAGAAAAATGGTTTTGCGAGAATTACGTTAACTTTATTACGAAGAGCACCTTAAAACGATATGTACTGTTATTTGGGATAGATAATTCATTAAAGAGTGTTACACTTTTATATTGATCATGATTTGTTATTTCATTATACTTTGGGTGTATACTAATTACATAAACAAACTTATCTGTTTCAAACAAGTATTAGCGTTTCCAGTCCTCTCTATGTCACATACTACACATGAGACTATTGACCCTGAAGAAAATGTCCTACCTGTATGTTTATACTGCTTGAAAACAGCGCTTGAGAGACACATGAGATACGAGAACTCATGCTGTTGATAAATAAGGGTAACTACACGTTGGTAACTCAAAAATAAACATTATGTCCACTTTCTCTGTGTTTAATGGCGCAGTACATAGAATAACTGATGCGAGCACACGAGCACTGTAACATCACACCTCAAGCCCTGATGCGATGTTAGTATTTTTTTTGGTAGAAGCGGGATCCACATAAATACCACAATCCATATGGTAGTTTTTGTCGCTGCCACCAGCCCAGTTTCCCAGGCAATCAAACACACGTGTAATAACAATAAATAATGATTTAATACAAATTAACTAGAAATCTGAATTTACAATAGAGACAAACTCCCAAAATCATTAATACATCTAATAATCTGTTATTACACAAGTAATGATGTCGGAAAGCATTAATTACACTTGGTTAAATTTAGTTGAAGACAACTAAATAGTAAAAACGTTCAGGTTATATGAACCTTCAAAATTATAAGTTGTTTTCCTCAACAACTAACTGATACAAGTTACGACCCTCGCAACTAGTAATGACTTCATTAAGACTCTACCGCAGCAGCCTAACGAACATCTGGTCTCCGCGACCTAGTCTAGCCCGGACACTTCTCCCGTGCCGGCGGACTTCTACTTCCCCGCGTAAAGAGACGTTTAGGATCTTCACTTCTCCTAATATATACAGTAGCAGACGTCACGTGATCCGCAAATAACCATGCCTTCGCCACCACACCTTGCAAGTCTTCTTCTTGTCCACCCCTTTTAATTATAAGAAAACAGTGGCTGCGCCGTAGAGGACGAACCGCCATGGGTGTCACCTAGGCGCTCGCAAACACCTTTTTCGTTGTTCTATATTCGGCACATACTTCATTCTTTACTTTGTAGTATTCTTCTTTTCTTTAGGTACACCTAAATTCCAGTGAACATCGCTGGGTCAACGTCGCAGGCCGCATTCACCGAATACACTTGTACCTTCCTTAAAATTGAAAGGTGTCCTTTCAAACAATACCTCAATAACTGAAGAGGCTTAGGGTGGGTCCCAAGTTCGTCGCACTTCCGTCTTAGTGCCGACCGGCCACTTATTGAAAGCTTCTTAATAGCATCCGGTTTGGAAAATGCAAAGAAATATTAATATTTCACAAATTGGTGGAATGTCTTGGCGCCGACGTTACAAGCACCCAAAATGAAATAATGAATTTATTTAAACTCATATTTACTTAACATACATTATTTACATAAAATACATAATTACCGTGAGCAGAATATTTTTTTAGCACAATACTTCGCCACCTCTTCATGGTATAATACAAGTACACTTGACTTCATCACCTTTAAGCAATGTAATGGAATAATACGTGATATTTTTCATACTTCAGTTTGAATTCTGATATTTAACTCTGCATTTATTCCAATATTCATATTTGGAATACAATGTTCATAGAATCACACAATAACCAAATATTAATAAATGATTTTATTGGACAAAATATAATAAAAACCAATCTGTAGAGATATTTATGACAGTCATAGGATTGAAATTCCATTAGATGCTCAATAAATTACAATGAGATCGAATGTCACATACATTTTGGAATAGAGTGGGTCTATCCACTTAAAATGGTGAGGTAAGTAATCTCAAATAAATACATCTCGAAAGCAATCACAAAAGGAACTGTTCCAATAATTATACGACTAAATAGGTTGAAATATTGCGAGTAATTTAAATGTACTTAGGCAGTGGCAGATCTATGGAGGGGGGGGGTTATGGGGGCTATACCCCCCATTGAACCTGAACTCTCAAAAGATGAAGGCATACTTTGCCACTTTAAACAATTAATAAATTATCTATTTGATGAGATGAAATATTTTATTTAAAAAATAATATTTATAAAATTTGTGTTGTAAAACCATGATTTTCAAACAGAAATGCTCTCCAAATTACTCTCCTTGACTACGGTTTAGATCCGTCACTGTACTTTTCCGTGAAATTCCGTGAATTTATTCATCAATGTATTTTTTCCTCACTGACTATTTCTTTTTGCAGTTGATTTTTCTTATAAGAGTATTTTACAAACAATTTGAGCGCTATAGATTTTTTTACTTCAAACTGTAACGTAAAAACCTTAAACTACATATGGTAGCTCCAATTGAAAAAGCATAATTTATTTTTTTAACTGATTTAACTAAATCAGGGATGTCAGCGGGAGCACGGACGGGAAACGGGGCAGGTCTTGCACAGGTAGAGCACGCCGTCCACCACCTGTGAAGACAGGCTGTATCTAGGGTTGACAATAAGCTATCAGGATGCACGGAAGAGTTGGTGCAAAAGATTTAAGGGCGAATTGACCAAACTTTAGGGGGAGTACAATAAATTTCAGAGAGCGAATAAGATTTCGGAGCACACCTGGTGCACGCGGCGGAAAGAAACCTCGCGTGCTTCTTCTCTTTACATCACTGCACTAAACCATGGTTATGACCTGAGTTTTTATTTTTGAAAAATGCAATGGAAGTTATAGATATCATAACAATGAGTGTCATGCTATTAACTATGTTAAATCAAGCCAAATTCATACATGTTGCTTCATCGATTTTAATAAATAAATTATAATGAACAATTTAGGCAGCGGCGATGTTAGATGTTTTTTGTACCCTTCTGATGGCATAGGTGGTGGCGTTCTTGCTCTTCACCAAGTCATGCTGGGTTCAATTCCCGGTGGGGTCAGAAAAACATTGTAGATTTTCACATGAATGTCCCGGTTCATATGGCTGTGACTACTGAAAAGCGAACCCTCCTTCCTCTCTCCACCTCCTCCTACTATCAATAACTATAACCCCTCCACGTGGGCCAAGTTGTTGGTAAACCCAGATAACCCATATAACCGGCCCACCTATTAACAATAACCTTCCACCCAACTCCTAACTCCTATTGCTCCATGTAGATAAGCTTCAATAGTACGATACATTTCCCATTTACAAACAATACAATGAATGAATGAATAATTTACTTCCGTATGATTGAAATGTAAAGCTACATAGACACGAAGAAAATCTCAGTCAGCGAACGACAACCAACCGCTTTAATTAATAGAGGCGGACTGGAAATATGTACTCTTTACGGACTTGGTTACGGGTATAGAGCATTGCAATACTAGGTGTAGTTATACACACGCCTCCTCGTTGGCGGGGACGGAAAAACACGACAAAGTTGCGTAGTTCTAGCGTAAATATCAACAAATATGAGACTGCCTGTCAACACCATGTAGACAAAGTTGCTGAGTCAGCCTACATAAAAGAATAAATAATAATAATCCAACCGCTTCGTTGGTCGTGATAGTGATTAGTGATTAGTTGGTAGTGATTAGTGTGAACGGGACGCGAATCAGTACCAACGAAGCGGTTGGCGTTGGTCGAGGTTCGGACTTCTGGTGGAAAAAGACAAAGGGTTGGCGTTAAGTTGGCCTTGAGACCCCTCTCCTATCCGATCCAATCGTTCGTTGTATAATTTGTGATATGCCTTGTCTGGTTTGTATTTTTTGTAAAACGCGTAAATTTTGTGTGTTGTAAAACGCGGAAGGAGTGAAATAATAAGACCGCATTAAAACTGAGGGTTGTTATGTCTGTTTTTTTCACTCTTGAGGAACAGCTTGATTCTAAACCACTTTCGATGACTTTGGAAAATACCTTTTGGTTATAAAAGCAGTGTATATTTGTAGAAGTCGATCTTCAAGTACGTCTGCACCACTCTTTGCCATCTCGTGAATTATACCATCATAACTAGGACTTTTTAAAAAAGCTTCAGTCATTTGATTAGTACTTCCAGTTCTTCTTGTGTCATCAATGACTCTTCATTCTCCCCCTCCTCCTGTCTCTCCCATCTCTCGGTTTCGTTTTCCTCAAAAAGTCTTGATAGAAATAACTTCTCCATCTCCTCCCAATCCCAAATATGCTTCTCCTCATTTTCCATACTCCTCCAGAACTCTTTTTTTTCTGCTTTCCTATGGTCAACCCATACGGGAGTTCCCAACATGATCTCTCCATTCTCTTTTGTAGCTATTCTTCCCTGCTTTCATTTTACTTTCTCATATACGTAGTATATAGAATGTTTTGTAATCATGAAAACATTCGAAAGCGAAATTTCGACGGAAATATTCGTTTTGGTTATCCCTGATTCAGAAAAAGTGGTTTTTGGCATAATTCCCATCCGTCTGTCTGTCCATGCGCAGCGATTCTGAGTAAACGGATAAATATATTTAATTCATATTTCGTATTTGCGGTAGAATTTACTTAAGTAAGGTAATATGTAGTATTTTGCTTAAATTTTCTGTACGAAAGGTACAATTAATATGCATTACATCTGCATTAGCGATATTTCTTTTGAAAGTTAGGTATAGACGCAGTAAAATAATTTCTGTCTGATACACTTACACATTAGGTTACTGTTTCAAGAAGCTTGAATAATATTTAGCAGTGTAAATGGACCAAGCAGACGTAGAATACACTTTTCGTAAACTGAAATGAAAGGTATCATAATGATAAAATACACAGGAGGACAGCAAACGCACTGCAGATATGAAAATACATGAATTTCAGTCTACAACTAAATTATATTTACTTAACACTTTTACGATATTTTTGTCACTCTATGTTGGAGATGGAAAAACGTCTATGACAAACTATGTGCAATGGTTTTGCACCGCTAGTTTTTCTTCGTGTCATGTCCACTTTGAAGTAATTTTTCCTTCTTGATTTTCCAACAGAATATTTCCTTCCTCCTTTCTTCGCTGTGTGATCTTGCTTAGTTTACGCCGTAATTGATTCTTTTCTTTATTAAGTTGGCTTAAATCCTCTGTCCATCTATGAACATGTTTCCTCTTCCTCGTCCTCAGTTCATGACACATTCGTAACAGACCGATCAGCATATCATCTACAGGTGTCTCTACCCCGTCAACTGTGTCCAGCTCTCCACTCATTCGCCTCAACTCGTCCTTCCTCCGCTGAAACATCTTCCAATACACGTATATCATACGCAGATCATCTTCCACTGCCCCATCAACATCTTGCCCTCACACTATTTCCATCCTCAAAGCAGCGTGATCACTTTCAACGCCATCGTATACGAGTATACCCCAATTTTTCAATTTTATTTCTTTCCAAATATTTGTTATCGTTTAGTGTATGATCGATTCTCCCCATAAATATGGTGCAATATTAACCCATTTTCTATTTGAATTTTTCAAAAATCTTCCTTCGTTTTGTACTTTTTATATCACCTCATGACGTGGATCTCGCATTGGTGTCAATACACATCAGAATATTCGTTGTCTTAAATTCCATTATTACATTCTCCAGCATTTGCATGTAAGGGCCCAAATCCTCGCTGAATCGACAGTAAATATTATGTATTAGCACCTCTATACCACCCTTTCTGTATATTACTGTCTGATAATTTCCTTTAGTACATTCTCTTACAGCCATAATTTCTTCCTTTGCATCATTAACGACAATTGTTGCCCATGTGCTCTCTGTTGTTATTCCTCTCATTTGTAATGCTATGAATCCTGGACACCCCGCTATATTCAGACTTGTTCTTGCAGACACCCTGCCGGTATATTATTTTGTCGTATATAACTACTTAATTCCCGCGTAATTTATTTTGTCGTATATAACTACTTAATTTTTCTGCGAATTCTGTTGAATAACTTTAATTTTCTGCGCGGTCCTGTACTCTGGGCAGCTCTTGTTCATCATACAGTCATTTTCCTCGAAGTCCTTTCAAATGTTTCTTCTTCTTCTTCTTCTTCATCTTCTTCTCCCTCATTATCATCTTCTTCTTCTACATCATCATCTACATCTTCTTCTTCGCGAAAGGGTCGCTTACGACCACGCGGAATCAACAATTATTGGCCTTCTTTTTAGTCCAGTAATCCCTCATACGCAACGAATGTGTCTGTTTTCGTTTCTCAGGCCATGTATTTTGTTTGGTTTTCTTTCCCTCCTCGAAACCCCGTGATTCAGTAATTTGATTAATTATATCACGATCTTGTACATTTGGAGATCCTAATTCTTATAATAAATTTATTGTCAAAAAACAGTACAAACTGCGTATGACCACGTGGAGGGAAAAAAAACTAATTTACTCTCCGGAAGCAAGCAAGGGACCATCCCATCAATTCCGATCAAGGGCCCTAAGGCAGAGGCGGATTCAAAAAATTCAGCAAAAATTCCTAGATAAGATAAAAAGTTAGCTGCGAGTTATAATACTAATAGAATGTCAATATGTTTGTAATTTTAAGCAAAAAATTACATGTAAGTTATTATCGAACTATAGATTATTCTGAGTATAGTGCTTAAAAATTGAAATAACACTAAATTCACGATTTATTGTTACAATAGACCCGCCCCTAGACAAAGCCTAGAGAACCTGTATGATAAATCCGCCTCTACCCGAAGGAAAACCGGAGAAAAACCCGGGCCAGGATGGGGCTACAGAATTTATGTACACAAACGTGCCAATGTTGAGTACACATAAAACTAAATTAATATGAGCCATAAGACAACACAATCATGCAAGAAAATAGTTTTTGAAATTGTTATAAGTTGTTTAAAAAGTACTACAGCAATGGCGTGATAAAGCACAAGACGAATTTAACTTTTGTTAAAATCAATAAATTCTTTTACAGTGTAGAAGCACTGGTGCAGGAGGTAGTTTTTAACCGCGGATTTGAAGATATTCAATTTCATAATATCTTTTATATTCTTGGGCAGGGAATTATATAGAACGATTCCCGAATGGTATGGTCCCTTTTGGCAAAGAGTGGTTGACACTCTAGGGCGATGAATATTACTACTATTGCGTGTATAGTGTTCGTGAACGAGACTGTTTCGTATAAAGCAAGGGTGGCACTTCAGTAATTCGGTCTTAACAAACACGACCGTTTCATAAATATAAATGCAGGGAAGTGTTAAGATATTTAATTCCTTGAATAAAGGTTTACAAGAGTTTCGGGGGTGAGATTTACAAATTATCCGAACTATCCTCTTCTGAATTCTGAAAGTTTGAATACTCTGACCGGAATTACCCCAGAAGGTAATGCCGTAACGTAAATGGGAGTAAACGTTTGCAAAATATACGCAACGGGAAATACGTGGACTAACTGCGTTAACTAAGATTCGGAATGCGTAACACAATTTGCTTAATTGGGAATTAAGATTGTCAATGTGACAATTCCATTTGAGGTTGTCTTGAATATGGAGACCTAAGAATTTTGTATTTGTAACAGTTTTTAATTGTGTTCCGTTTAAAGAAAGAGAAACCTGGGGTAAAGATTTTGTGATACTATTGTGAAATGACATAGACACTGTTTTGTCAGTGTTTACAATGAGACGATTTGCATGGAACCAAGTCGAAAGGTTAGACAAAACTTTTTGAGCATTGGCGTGTTTACATAGTAAATTAGTGTCATCAGCAAAAAGAACCATTTTGCAATCTGATGTGGATGATGACATGTCGTTCACATACAATAAAAAGAGTATAGGGCCGAGAATTGATCCTTGGGGTACTCCGCAAGTAAGTGGCTTTGTTTCTGAAAGACAACGCTCAAGTATTTTCACTCAAGTATTCTTCACTCGAATGTTTCTAAAAATCCTAAAATCAAATGTTTCAATTATAGAATTATGCTTAAAATTATTTATATTTGTATTTATTGTTTATTTATTCCAGAAGCACAATTTTATACCTATATGCGCTCCAGCCGCCTGGCAATGGTAATATCGATAGAGAAAATCTGAAAAAAAGATTGTAATAATATTGCATAAATGTGGCCTATCAATCAAAGCTTATGTAAATTTATAAATGTATGAAAGAAGTTGTGTGAAATCATTACATATTTCTATTTTTAATTTGAGGTGGTAGTTGAAATATATTATTAATCTAAATGTAAAATAAGTGTTGAATTTATTTTCACTCCAGTATTTTCCATGGAGAATACCAGTTTTGCTGTTGTTTGAAATTGACCCTAGCTCACGCAGAAAATCTTTTTTTGTGAACAGGTCGACAGAACACGATGCAATGAGAAGAAAGAGATAAATATACAAATAAGAAATACAGTTAATCCAGATAATTTAATCAAAAGGTGTTTAGGCACCTCCTGGGCAAAACAACAGTCAAGATCACATGTAAATTGGTTTTAATCCTTTCTACTCAATTACGCCGAAAATGTACAAATTAAAAAACCTGTGTGTAGACACTAAAATGAAGTGAATAGTTATGAGATTCAATTAAGAGGCATATGTTCTCTTGTTTAACAGACTTCTTCATACTTTTTGCTATGGTGGAAACCACGTAGCAGTCTTTCCGCCTCTTAGATGAACAAAGCAGCACTCATAGTCATTTGGTGACCGCAGAGGACCTTTTGCTCGTCAACCTTCATCACCACAGATAGAAAGTTTTTGTAAGAGAGACATCGGAGCGAGTATAGATAAAAAGAAGAAAGATTTGTTATTGTGAGGGGTCTTATCCCATACGAGAACAAGATCCGACTCCATTCATGTCAGAAACAGGATTAAGATTGAATTCTAACAACTATTACAGTTTACAGACGGCGAAGCACCTGTGTACAATGTATGAGAAATAAGTACAATTTATTCTATCTATAGCAGTTAATTAGCTTTTTTAATTGCAAGATTGAACTCATACACGCATTTTAAAATACTTGTTATACAGTAAAATCCGTTTCCATTTTAACACATTTTTCCGTTTATAACATTACACTTTGTCGGTCCCTAGAACATTTCTCTATGAACCATATGTTATGGTAGAGTCTTCCCGCCCAGATGTGATACGCAGAGGATTAAGGGGCTCTTCGGAACTCAACTCACTCTTTCGAATCATTTGTGGGCCGACCAACAATGACTCACCTTTTAGACACTTTTAATATTCAAGTTTAAATTTAAAATTTAAAATTTTTCTGAAATCAACATAAATTTATAATGAAAACGAGTCCAAAGTGACGAAAACGAGTAAGTAAGTCAACAAATTTATGGAGTGGTTCATATTTTACGTAATCAATTTGAACGATTTTTAGATCTCGGATATGAATCATTTGTGTGACATTTGGAGTTATTTGCGTTAGAACTTTACATAGATTTCAAAAATTTTAAATTTCAACTTGATATAAAAAGCACCAGTACTGTGGGACAGTGCCTGGTAGGTGAGTCATTGTTGGTCACCGGTCTGTCCGGCGTCCGGGTATCGAGGCCTTAGTTAAGTAATCAAGAAGCTCCTTAATCCTCTGGGTATCACAACTTAGCAGAAAGACGTGTTTGACGCTGTGTAACATGTTTTCCCGTATACACATTGCAGTCCAATTTAGCGGTTCTACCTTATACTAAGCATGAACAATATATAAAGAATATAACATTACCTTAAAATGTACTTATATTTTTCAGCGCGTTAGTTACGTCTTAATGAATTGAGAATCAAAATCTCTAAATTCGGGCCTGATTCATCTGCTTAGTGTGGAAATATATTGTTATTGTTTCTATTATGGTCTATATAATTTTAGTGCGCTATAATTTCAAATGTTTTCTCGGCATTCAAAATTCTCTTTTTGTCGGCATTCAAAATTCAGAACGTCCTCAGTTTCAATCGAATTTTATAGTGATAATGTAGAAATTGTTTGGTATGGGTCATTGTAAAAGAAAAGCTTTATGCTCACAGATAAGTTAAAAATCATTAAAGAGTATGATAGTCGTGGTTCATAGGGTACGTACAAAAGTGTGGCTCAGTTGCTGACTATTCCATATTGTATGTTGCACACAAAAATTAAAATTCGTGCAAAAATTAAAACATCAGCTCTAATTATAATTATAAATAATATTGTTTCTGATTATTTGCTATTATTATAAATACTTTTACGATAATATACATTAGAACTAATAATTATATAGTTGTTTTATACTTAAAATTATAAAATTGGCATTTTCATTGATGTAACTGCTCTTAACTTTATCCCGCTTACAATGTTTTGGAAGCTCGTTCCCTTGAAAAACTTCTTAACCGCGTTTTACTATTTTGAATATCCAGTAACATAAGAAATCACGCGCCTAAATAGGATAGATAGAAATAAGACAAAATCGTGTCCAAAAATTCATAGACGTTAATTATAAAAATTTATGTTTCATTCTATCTCCTGATTAGGGAATTGATAATATTTAACCAATTCATTTAACTGTTAATAAATTTTATGGCTAAAACTTCTATTCCCTTCCAAAACTAAGTCATTCCTAAACTCACGATAAACTAATTCGTTCTCTCAGATACACCTGGAGATGCAAAACAAGGAAACACCATCGCCAGAGAATATCTGGTAAGCAGCTCTTCGCTGGAGGGTCTGGTGACCTTGACGAATACGCTTCAATAGCGAAACAACTCAATGGCCAGGTGGTCTAGGTTCCTTAAAATAGTACAGATACATACTTCTTAGACAGGTTTAATGACATTGACTCACATTCCTTAGAAGAGTCCACGAACAAACAAATTTATACAACCGTCCATATGACTTGTATCTCCACTTAATTCACGACTTCAAAGCTTTCGTTATAAATTTTTAAGTAGTTTTAATGGTTCCGTAACAAAAATTGAACAGACAGTACATTTTATATAAATCTGTACAGCTGTATCTCGTGGATGATAACACCTGTCCCCAACACGGGCTCTCAAAGTATACACATCTTTCGATATTGCGAAACAATTTTTTCACAAATTATTCGATTCATTTAATTTAATATTTAACTATCAAATTAGTCAACACTTAGAAAGCTGGACTACATATGAGTAGTCTACGACACAGTTCCACGATCTGTACTACGGGACGGTTCAGAAATTACCTAACTCATCCTAGGGTTTTCTGATACCGTTTCATTGCGTTACAGTGGGAAGTAGGAAGTGAAGGTGTTACGTAACGCTAAATTTAAAAAGGTATGTAATGTACAGCGCTTTGAACCGTTTGGTTTGTCACAACTCCACCCCCTCAGCGAGATCACAGAGGAACGAACATAAAAGACAGAGTATCAAAATTGTCCCCAAATTTTTCGGAAAGCAACAAAAACCTTTCTGAAGGAGAAAGGGGAAGGCAGGGTTATAGCAGGGTTACGCCATAATAGGAGGATGTCAGCCATCGTTACAGGTGCGTTGCGGAGGTTGAGAGGATGTTAACAGTGATGATATTGCAAATTTTCAAGAATCGTCTCTCTAAAGGCAAGTAGAATTTAAGGACTGTTTATTTTTCTTCTCTGAGTACAAAAACAAATCACTTAATAAATTATGGTACAATTGTTATAAAAATATTTCATGCAGAGTAATTCTTAATCTCTCAAATTTAATCGCGCATATTACACGTGTACGCGTATATTACACGCTCAAATTGAATAGTGCAATGTAATTGCTTTTAAATGTTTCTTCTATTATGTTGTTGATTTATTCTACGGAAATCTTGAAATTTTTGACTCGATCTGTTCAAAGAAAACCAGTTACGTCTTATATTTAAAAAATAATGTTCTAGATGACGGTTAAAAAATTAAGCACATTGCTAATTCTACTCTATTTTTTGAAGAAAAAGAAGAAGAAAAAATTTCGGATAATTTAACAATCCGCTGACTAATTTCCTTTTAATTTTAACCGGTTTGCGTGAACCGGAGTGAGCCAGTTGGATATCATCACTGGATGTTGACAGTGGTAATTGTTGCGTTTCGTAATGTATCGACAGTCCCTCATGTATCTCATCATTTGAATTATCATTCAACATAAATTGTTTCAGATATTGGTGAGATGCAGGGTTATTGAGATCAAACGTACTAAAATTCCATCATACAAGTATATCAAAAACAACTCTTGTTTTACTTATCCGTCGTTGCTTCCTCTGAATGTGTCCGTTCGTCTCGCATCTTGAGAACCAAATGTCGAACTTCGCGATCGTCCACATCGTCGTCTCGTGCAGTTCAGGATTCTCATTTTCCTTTTGAGAAAACCTTTCTGCTAACACTTATTCGTGATTTTGAATATTCAAGTTTTTTAAAATAATTTCTGGCTCTCGAGCAATTCATCTGTGCTCGCGCACGGGCCTTTCCTCATATTTCTCGAACCTATGGTTCCGATGACTTAATTGAAATTATTCCCCCCCTGGAGTTAAGCCGCTGGATCTATGGGGCGATCTAGCCCAACCACAAAGTTTTCCGTGAAGAAAATGGTTCACTCCAAACGGTCGTATGCTACAAATAGTTACTGGAACCGGAACTTTAATTCATACCAACACAGAATGGGAATTGCAGTGATTGTACCTATGGTGATGGACGTCACAGACAGGCGCGGATACAGGGCGGGGGTGGTTCAAAAGGGTCATGACCCCTCAAAAAAAATCCCACAGAGAATGAGTTTCTAGACGCGGAAAGGAGTTTACGATTTTCAAAAACGTTGACGCATTTGAACTATTTTTATTCAGTAATTAGTACTGTAGTATATTTGTAGAAACGACTTAGCAACGCACAACATGCATTGGTTGTAAGAATGGGTGTCGGTGTGCATGACAGATCATACGCTCGTGGAAAGAGAGTCGTCTTCGGAGATCCACGAGTTACGAATGGCGGTTGTGTTTCAGCGGAACTCTTTGCGATGTTATGCTGCTGCATTTGTTATCAAACGAGGGTTCTCATTAGCAGATGATTGCTGCCATGATGAGATAAATAAAAATCTTCCACAAAAATTATTTTAATTTGAAAAATGGGCTCTAATGACCTCGATGTTGACGAGCCCTCAAGCGCAATTCGCAATCAAGCGGAGACCGTATGGTTATTCAATCGTCACATTTGACAATTTGTTATTGCTAGTTTTCAGGAATCGGAAAAGAATTCGGAATCAAGGAAAACAAAAACTGGAATCGAGATTAGAATCGAAAAAATCATTATCATCAGTACTTCAACCAATTGATCTACTAATTTAATCTTTTTGTATGGAAATTTTGTTAAAGTGTTTTTTTCATGAAACTAGAAAATTACTATACAATAATCTTTATTTGTCTCTAGACTAGAGGCTCTAGTAAAATACTCTGGCCTACAAACCTGGAGGTTGATTAAATTAAATTAGAACTCACCAATTGTGCGGTAATTGTTTGACAACCAGACTTCCCGCTTCCAAGTATCATTATTTCTTTCATTCCCTTGACCATCCACATCAGCAATATTAATTATATTAGTTTCTCTAAAATTATCGTTTAATGTCCGTTTCATGGTTAATTGTATTTTTAGGAAGTTTTACTACACAGAATACCTTCACGAAAAGAATATTCCGGAGACAAGATTTACAGAGACCCTGGTAGAGCGGAGAATTCGTGGCTGGAACCTGGGTTCGTCAAAAATTTCATGGTTTACTCGAAGTTGGAGAATTTGCGTAAATCAATTTTGGTAAAAAAAATATGCTCTATGTAGTTTCGATTTGGTACAGTTTTTTTGTTTAACAGAATAATTCTTTAGAATTTAAGAACCTCCCGTGGATACGTCCCTGATTGTATTCTTGCCCTTGAAAAATTAAATGTACATCAAAAAGTTGAATAAAATTTTTGCATCTTTAATCAGAATAAAAGTTTTGCATCTATTACTTTCCCTTTTCGCACAAAACTTTTAAACTAATCTCGAAAGTAGAGCGTGACTGTACCGAACTGCGCATTAATTAACACTTAGATATTCCTATACTTACGATTTGCTTTAGAATTTTCATTATTTTTTTCTGAGGTGGTTGGGATGTTTTCTGGAACTTACTATGCCCAAGACTATGTTCTTTTGTNGAGGAAAATTAATTAGTTTGTTCAAGAAGGAAGATAGTTTGAACATTAATGACTGGATGATATAGGTTTCACCGTGCCTTTATAGACAGTAAAAAAACACAAATTCACATTTAAAAATACATCTTTTCTTTATTTCTTCCTCATGAAAAATGTTAGGTTTGAGACAGTCAGAGAAAGAGTGATTGAGTACATATTAGTTAATGACAGGAGAATATTAATTTAAGTTGAAACTAATTTTCAAGAAGCAATGACACTTTTCACATAGATGTATACGAGATACGATTAAAGAGGAAGAATAGAATAAAAGTACATACTTAAAATTCGTAATACAAAGAGCAAATCTTGCCTCCCCATGTTAGGGGGGAATGAGAAAAACTTTAAAAGATGAGCAAAAAAGATCTTGTTTAAATCTTGAAATAAATTAATCCAAGGGTAAGATTCAATTGAAAGTAGAAATAGAAAAACGAAGCATAACCTGCGTAATTGCCAAGAGTTCTAGAACCGGGGATTTAGCCGAGAGAAAAGTGAAAAAAAAACCATGAGGATCATAAGTGAGATATAAGATATAAGCATCCGTTCCTGTAATCACTAACAAAGTTTCCACTCAAGACGGTTCTACGACACATATCTACTATTTGTACGTTTCTGCCTTAAGAAGACGAATCACAAAACGCGACTCAAACTGGGCTGTGAATCAAGTTGTTCATTGACAGCTCTGATGTAATTGATATTCTGCCCGACGGGAATGTTAATTACGTCGGTTTAATTGTAAGCGCACTGTCAAATTCCATATGCTATCGGATGGACTCTACAACATACGAGATAGAAAAAAATAGGACTTGCATAAAGGTTTTTATTTCTACGGAATCGAAGTATTCTCCCACGTGGGAAACGAGCAACCCAAAAGTGTCCACCATACCGAAGAGTTTAATTTCGTTTTAATGCAAGGCCACGTCAGTTTCATACGGAGACAGCGCAGACGAAGAGGGCATGTTCTGCAGATATTGTGAGGAGGTTACATGGGGAAAGAATTTTGAATAGTTTGATTGACACAAGGTAAGGAACGAATGACTGGATGGTGGTAAAATCTTTACATTTTGTCCTGCCCAGCAAGCTCCGGATTTGTTTTTAAATCCTTTACAAGAAGGATTATAACTGCACTCAGCCATTTCGCCAGTAATGAGTATCATTCTTTTGATAAAAATTTTTCTGTACTTTTTCGGAAACTTGTTGTTAGATTTAGATTAGAGATTTTCTTATTGTATTCTTTTAAAAATTGTGAAAATATATTTTTTTTAATTATATATATCTATCTATTAGACGTTCTTAAATATTTCCGGATTTATTCATATTTCGTGACATTTTTAGTTGTTAGCGTTTCAGAAGTTTTTTAATTCCTTGTGGTTCTAGCATCCTAAGCGCTAGGCCATTTTGGTATGTATATATGCCATGTGTCACGAGCCATATACCTAATTGATATTTACCAAAGAAAACCTTGGTAAATGTGTACGCTGTGGTCGATGATGCATGATATTGGAGTGCAATATATTGTGTGCAGAATGCAGTTACTTCAAGCACTGGATTGCTTCGTAATCCAAGCGAAGTAACCAATACCTGTTAAGTGTATTAGGTGCAACTGCATAAAGCGGGAAATATTAGTTTAGACTGGTAGCATATCACAAGTGTGAAATTAACACTGTTATGCATTCTTTGCGTATTCAGTTTCTCGAACTTTTAGTAGTCACGGATAACGTGTGAATCTATTAAACTCTAGCCGATTTTCCGGGCTTTCCTCGGACCACACGTGACTACATAGAGAGGAGAATTGATCATTAACAAATGTGTAAAAATACGTGTATTACTAAATAATTTATTCTTACGACAATTTAATTTTCCCATTTAATTTTCAAGATTGTATCTATATAATATACAGAAATATTCTTATTTTTATATGTTAGTAAGATTGCATACTTTTCTGTGCAAGAAATTTTTGGAAACCAATATATTAGCATGCTTTTCAAAATATATTTATATGAAATTTCAATTTTTCCTCAAATAATTTCCTACCATGCAACAACTCTGATGAACATCAAGCGTAGGACAATGAATAAGACTTTTTTTGTAGCGTGAATGAAAGTGATGGGGAAGTTTACGAACGAAAGGTCAGAGGCGATGTAGGAGATATGATGGCTGCAAGACAAGGGATCCCCACGCACTCCGAAGTCACATCAATCATGCGGGAGGCATGGTGGGGGTGCGAGTGCGGGGAGGGGTGGTAGAGGAACCGAGGCGATAATTTAATTTTGCTAGCGGTCACCTCTAGAGGCGCCGTCGCTGCCACCACTGACCATCACCGTTGTTTGGGCGCTCTTCTTAATTGATTATTAATTATTCACTGCCTGGGAGTTCTGGGAGACGAAGAGGCCACGACGTCGAGGGTGGGAGTGAAGTCGAGGAAAATTGGGGGAAGAGGCAGAAGAGTGGAAGGGGGGTACGCGAGATCATGTGCGAAAGTTAAAAGAAGAGTGGAGAATTGTTTGAAATTGGTTGGAATCACAGAAGGAAAAACTCGCAGGAATCAGTTTTTGTGTTGCTCTGCGAAAGGAAAGGAAGACCACCAAATAGTGTTATTTAAGGCACCGAAGACAGCAAATGAAAAATGAGGGAGAGGTGTCCTAAATAAAAGGATTGTAACCCTTTTATAATGTAGTAATTCAGTAAACATAATTTACTTAACTTGTTAGTACGTAGTACAGTAGAACCTCGATTAACCGTATCTCGATTAACCGTGTTCGCGATTAACCGTGGTGCTCACTCTTCCGCCGAAAAGAACAATTTCAACTATAATTTCTACTGTATAGTAAATTAGTTAATTGTCCTTCACGTCGTCACACGCAGTTTGTACTACTTTTTTAACAATAAATGTATTATACTCAGCTAAATCTTACTTTAAGCTTCTACAGAACTAATTTATTAAAAAAGTGGAGCAGGAACGTTAATAATCCATTCATTAGTAACTAATTTATAACTTGTAAAACGTGTAATTAAATGTAAATTCATTGAATGCAGACGATCTGTACGACACATGAAATTGTGTATCTGCAGAGCGTTTTCGGTATTTTATTTATCTCACCACTATAATGTAGTTTATTTCACTTTGTCAAAACTGAAATATTTACCAATAACTTTTTTCGTATAGAAAAGTTTGGTACAAAACATTTGAAACTGCTTCTCAGAAATTTTCGAAAATGTACTTTGATCATCATATGAAGTATCCTCTGTATTAAAGTCAAAAAATTGTGGATCAGGTGCATTGGCAAACAAATATATTTCAGACTAAATATGAATGTGATTAAAATAATTTCATCCGTTTAATCAACATTGACACTGAAGGACACCATTTTCGGAATCACTGACCTCCAAAATGGATATTTCCGTCTGAATCTCGTTAACGGATATTTTCACGATTACAGTACTTTATACATATTATGTGTATGAGAAAGAAAAATTCCATGCCTCACTGACATTTTGTTCTTTAGCGGTCCAGTCCGCAGTTCTACCAACTGAGCTACTCTGACTACAAGCGGAGACAATATAATATCGGAAATTTTTAAATTTCACAAAAAACAATATTGAGNTAACGGATATTTTCACGATTACAGTACTTTATACATATTATGTGTATGAGAAAGAAAAATTCCATGCCTCACTGCCATTTTGTTCTTTAGCGGTCCAGTCCGCAGTTCTACCAACTGAGCTACTCTGATTACAAGCGGAGACAATATAATATCGGAAATTTTTCAATTTCACAAAAAACAATATTGAGAGTGGAAATAATGTTTCCTCCTGCGTTTATAAATGGACTTAATATCTCAGTACACAATATGTAGATAACCGAATTTTGCACGGATGGCAATGAAGAATAGAAAAAAATGGACAGTGTCTTAAGTCGACAAATAATTTGTATAAAAGATTTTTCTAAGTATACAATATGTGCATCANAAAACCATTTTTACAAATTATTCAATAATGATACAATATCAAAATTATAAGAATCGAAAAAAGGCTAAAGCAGTCACCAATGAATTACCAACAGTTGATTATAGTATTGAAAAATATTAAATAATAAAATTCAGCGGCATGATTCCAATCATGAATCCGGTAGCTTGGTCAATATTTAAATATAAAAATATTTAAATTAAAAAATTCCTCAGGTGTATTTCTTTTCAAATTAGCTGGCATACTATTGGAAATAGTAAAGTGTATGATTGTAACTGCATTAGTTTGAATTCCATTTTTAAAATAGGGGTAAAGGTAATGGAAGGGAAAGGAAGGGAGATGTCGCGTACTGGGAAATTTAATTGTGCAAGGTACAGTGGTATTTGGTTTAGCAAAAGTATCAGGGACGTTCCGCAAGTTAGTAAGGAGCACTTAACTATTTATTGGATTCTCAGGTTTATATTCTGAGATTGCTCATGTCCAGTTCAACAACCACACCTACTCATTCTGCACTTCACCAAGTATCAGAAGTAAAACGAAGAGTAAAATCGATAGGTAATGGCGCTTGCTGAGTACAGCAATTCGTATACTAATCAACAAAATTGAGGAAGCCAGCCGCGTATGTATCAACGAGCTCGTCAGAGGAATAACAAGATCGTTGAATTTCTTTTATAGCATGAATTTGAGAGTTATGTAATAGATTGTAGAAGAGGTAATGTTTGACGTAATTGAGATATCATCGATTTTAGATGGCTTATACTGATATTGATCAAGTAAGATCAATAGAGGGATCAAGAGAGAGAGTGAGATTGAATAAATACGAGTAGAGTAAAGGAAATAAACTTTAACCACGTATAATAAAATCAATGTAGTCGGAGTTTAAGTAACAAGAGTTTATTGGAGAAGCAAATAATACAGCGTCTGTTGGAGATGTGGAACCTCACGCGTAAGAGCTATGCCTATGTATTCAATGACGTCCGCCAAGGCAGAATCTACTTACACTTCTGAGCCCTCAGAACATTGGAGGTGTACAGGAAGCTGCAATTGTATGAACAGTAGCCCCCGCAGGTTACGTCAATTTCCCACTACATAAACCAAACTTAGTCACTGGATTATTGCAGTGAGTTTGCAACTGGACAGCGACTGTCAGTCCGTAAGCAGATCGGGAGGAGTATTAACAAGATACCTCGACGTCCAGTAATTGAAGTAAGAGCTGCTGCCATTCATAACGAACAGTGCTGAAATGTGTTGACACAATGTCCCTGATCGCATTACTTAACAATAGAAGTGTTTTATGACGTTAAAATACTGCATCAGATTAATACTTTCGTACGATATTTTTACTTCACATATTAAACTGTTACGATTAAAACATTAAAAAATGTGAATTTTCCTATTAAAAGATACTGAGTAATAACGTTTATTAACGCGACCCAATTTAACAGAAAGGATAGAACAAAATGTCGCAATACGAAGAATGGGGATACTAATTACCAGTGACAGATGTTTGGGGGGCTAAGGGGGTTATGGTTATTAATAATACCAGATTAATAAAATAATAATACCATATTAATAACTTTAATAAACAATTTTTATTGTTATTAACAATATCAGATTGTTAATTATTTATTTGATGCATTTTATTTAAAGGTAGTATTTGTAAAATTTGTGTTGTAACCATAATTTTAAAACAAAAATACTCCCCGGTTAGTACCCCCGTTGATTACGGTCTAGATCCACCACTGTTAATTCCCGTTAATTACAGATCTTTTTTCAAATTTTAACAAGTATCCTCGTGAGTAAGAAATACCTTGATCTTAGGTCTTTCTCTTGATTTGTTGTTGTTTGTTTCACGCTCTTCCGCGCCATCTCTCTCATACGTGTCTTTTCCAAGCGACGCTCTCTCTTGATAAGAGTCCTTAATAAAAGGGACTTGTGGACACGGCTGGCGGTTTCTCTTTATATGAAGGACTCTACTCTTCATAGGCCCCGAATTACAAATTAAGAAGAAAACTTAGGAATAACATAAATGAATATTTCCCTTGCTGCAACTATATTATAATTAGGTTTAATCCGTCTGTTTATTTGCAACATTAATTACAAAAAAATCAGGCTTCTTAAAAAGGCGTATTACGTGCTAGTTTTGAAATATATCTCAGTGTTGTCATCCATTCAAGACACAAGTGTCCACATGATCTTTACAGAAAACAAAATTGTACACGCACATTGAAATAATGTTGTGCACAACATTACAGTTCCTTGAGGTAAAAAAAATAGTTTCTAAATAGTGAAACTAGTAATCATTTGTAGAGTAACGCCCTCTAATTTCCGAAAATAATACCCACAACGTATATATCAGTGTGACAATTAATATTTAACCTCTAACTACATTCATGGAGTACATTTCTCTTTTGGTTTATAATTCCGTTTTTAGGGTAACGTCGCCGCTCCGCTTTCATGTAATCTTAGTATCAGATGTGCCTCCACAATGTGCTGACTGGCGCCAAACAACGGTAATTTTTCTTTCGTTACGTATTCATTGGGATCGAAATTTACCCCACGAACTTATGAACGTTTTTAAAAAATTGTCATCCTGAATCTTTTTCATTTATTTCTTACAAAATGGAACGTAATTTTTAAAAAGTCAAATTTATTATTTATTGCAAGATATGCGATAAGTGTCATGATAGATTATATGTTCCTTTTAGTTGAATCAATGGTAATATAGTCTGAAAGTATTGAGTCAAAATACCGCTTGTTATTATTTTTATAGAAAGTAAAATTTTTTTCTTTATAGCTACTTCATTTATATTTATTTGATTTCAAAACATGTTTTTCATTATTGTATAAATCGATTTTCTTTGTTTTTGAAACAAATTTCATCGAGTAGTTTCTGAGAGAGAAAATGAATTAAACTGTTACTTTGAGAACCTTACTCTTCTTACACACCTTCAGTATCACACATCGAAAAATGACGGGCTCAAAGTGTCGACACGTCAAAAATTTAGTTAAAAATATTGCGCATTGGTCATATAAATTAAATCTTTTTTTCAAAGTAGTACTACTACAATAGTACATATTTAGTAGTAAAAGACAATAAAAATATATTATTTTCGACTAAAAAGTTTAACTTTATTTATTTAACTAGATTATATAATGGGCGTTAGTAATGGAATTACAAGTTATTTATTTACATGAACAATATTGCTATTTAAATGAATAATATAGTTAATAAATAAAAAATAATATTTTGGTATAATATTTACAATAATTATGCATTTCAATTATACAAAAGTCTACGATTTCAACTATTCAACGTTTCTTCCTGTTTTATTTCAGTCATGCTCAGCGTTATATGAAGAGTACGTGGTTCTTACAACACAACCATGACAAAACAAAAGCTTATGTTAACTAAAAATCATGTTAAAAAAAACATTTCATGATTTAGTTATTACTTCCCTACTAAAAGGAAAATTATTTTTTCCTCCTTGAGAAGCATTCCCATCATTCTTGAATATGCTGCCTCATACCTTGTCACTATTTAGTGAATGATTCACTACGGTGACAGCTCACCTAAAGGAAAACATTAAAAAAAAGACTAGTTAACAGGATCAATCTATAGATATTTTACAGGTTATTATTTCATAATAAAAGAAACTTGATCATGTAGATGGAATTCTAAAAACATACTAGTGAGACTGCAATGATATAGCTGTTATACTAACTTGAAAGTATACCAATCAGTGGGCTTCTCTGGTATCTTGGAAGGAGTAAATGACATATTCACCAGACAAAATACATAGTCCAGTACAGTGCTGTCCAACGTTTCGCCCGCGGGCAATTTTCTACATATTTTCGATCGATCGAACCTGCACGGGATGAGGATTTGAAAAAGGTTGTCCGGCAAAGAAAACGAATGGGTAATATTTACTAATTTTTTATTCTCATCAACAAATTTATGTTATTTTAAGCGGGATAAAAACCAAACAGTATATTTACTTTAAAAATATTTTTAATATTTAGTATAATAATAAAATGTTTTCATACTGTAATGTAGGTAGGTTGGTAGATATACTCAAGTTATCGAGAGTTTGGACACCAAAAGAACAAAGATAGCGGACTCGAGTGGTGTTTTAGGACAGCCACCACCAATATTTTAGAACAAAAACCCCGACACTCGTTAAGACTTGGACTGCCTCAGATTGTCGTTTGTTATTAAAATCATCGTTTGGTAGCACTTACACTACCTTACGGGTGTACCAACGCTATGGAAACAACAAAGAGACTACCGTAAAATGAATTTCGTTGTAAATATATTAAAAAATTAAGATTTCTTGGATTATTTAGGCAATGTATTTTATTAATACGACTATTAATTTTGTGTTACTCTTCACAGGATATAAACCCCTATTTTAAGGACAGGCTCTCCCAGAGGTATTTTGTCAAGTTTGGTGGTAGTGAATACCACGAATAAGATGAAAATATCACTAAGTCGAGTAATGTACGACATAGAAGGAATCAATTGAGTAGGTTGGCAGTTCTCCCGAATTTGGTAACTTTTCGTACGGCAGCTAGACTTTATTGTGGGATAGTTTAAGAAAATTGAATTTCAACTTTTGTTTGAAATCTGTTTGTCGTGGATGGGAAGAGATCAGCAAAGGCCATATATAAACCAGATCTCTTTTCTTACATCTATGAATTTGCAATGATTTCATAGAATTTTATGCTTTAAATTATCTATGTATAATATAATAAGCGTTTGTATTCTTACTGATTGATTGATAGAGATTAACTGATTCATTCATCAGCGCAGAGTCTAACTAAACTACTGAAGCTAAAACATAAAATTTGGATCGAAGGAGCCTTTTGTAACGCAATCACACACAGAGAAGGGGTTTTATAATTTTGTTCAAATTTTGAAAGGATGAATAGGGTTAAACTTAATATCTCGAATTCCCGCTTTTTTCACTATGTTTCAAAAACTAATTGAGATATTATCTCGGATTTTATACGTAAACGTTACTGCATCTTATATCTAGAAACAGAATTTCGGGTTTTTACATCACAAAGTTCAAAGGAATCAATATGAATTTCTAGCATCCTCTTTTACTCGTAGAATATGAATTTTTATATTCTCGCAAAATTATATATATTTTAATGAATACAATGGAGTAGACAGGTTTTCGGAAGTTTGTCAGTAGTGATAATGACATGAAACGAACTAATTGAGATACCACCTTTGATTTTTAAAGTTGTCTGTGTGGCTCAATGGGTAGAACGCTGGGTTGATGACTAAATGGCCGGGGTTCGGTCCCCGTTGGGATGGGTTTTATTCATCGCACCTGAACATCCAGACTGACTCCCAGGCCTCATCAGTCTTACGTAAACTGAGTACCGGAGTCTAACCTGGGGTCAGACCAGTCGGAGCGAGATGCTGGCCACATCTCATCCTAGTGCCGAGGCCTATTACTTGCGGAGCTCTATCCCTCGGTTACCTACGGGGCCTGTTGCGGGAGTGAGACTATTTTATATAAAATGTCACTTTTCATTGAAAATTTCAGTCACCTCTATTTATTGCAAAAGTACCAAAAAATATTTTTATTTTTTAGTCAAAATCTATAAAACGGAGTGATATGTTTTTGAATAGTTCAATTCGAAAAACCGACAAGATTGCAGGAGACCGTATCTTAAGGCAAGTCAACCCTCATGGACCCTCCTAAGGGACATCTCTTCGTCTTGCTGTCAGCGTTATCACCTATCGCGCGAAGAGGGTAGCAGCCTGTCGCTCGTTCATGTCACATTACAGCCCTTGGGATACTCCGCAGTCACCCCGAGGGGATGATCTGTCATTGATCTCCTTTCTCTTGCTAAGCAGAATCGATCCTTTATTATACACTGGACTTCATATTTTGCGAGTAAAAGAGGATGCTAGAAATTCATATTGATTCCTTTGAACTTGGTGATGTAAAAAATTCGATATCGTCATTATTTTCAAGTACATTTTGGTATGTCTCACAATTGGCTCTGGTTAACTTAGAAAGGAATGTATAGTGTGTATAAATGCATAGTGCTTTTTACACGTGATAGGTGCTTTTCCAGGTTTATTGGAAACTAACTGGACTTAAAACGTCTTATATAAATGTGTATAAAGAAATACACAAATTTTATTGTATTAATGTAAGCCCATGTTCAATTTTTGTTATTATGAATTATTTATTTTATTAACATTAATATCCATGTCAAAATCAGCCGATGATACGTATGTTAAATTATCATTAACCACATTACCTTCAGAGTTTCACCGATAAACTATTTCTTCTTATTCGGCATTTAACATAGGACTTAGTTTTTTAATTTCTTAATTTGTAACAGAACCAAAGTGTTAGTCTTGTTGAAAGTTATTCTTCATTAAGTTAATTATATAATTTAATCAACATTGGTTATATAGTGCCCAAGGTATTTGTAGTGATATAAGGATGAAAGGTTTGAGAACTTGTGGAGGTAGACTTACGGGAGTGCCTCGCATTTCGTAGAGCGTTATACATATTCACATGCAAGCAATTCGCACGCAATTGTAACATGAATATTGCGGAAATAGGAAAATGGCGGGGAGGTGGGACTTCCGCGAACATTTAAAGTGCATCATTTACGATGTAATAAAGTATTGCAAGGGAACTTTTATAAGCATGTAATTTGTTGACGTGTAAATGAAAATGATATGCAAAATGTGAACGGAGAATCAAAAGACTTCATCGCCTTATGAGAAGTGATATAATATCTTGGTATATCAGTTACTTTTTGTTTCCTACTCAGAGTTAATAGAACAAATAGCGGTCAGTGTTTTAATTTTCATGCACCGAATAAGACATAATTTACTGTTGGCCTTCTATTCGGTCTGATACGTCTTTTGCCTCGTCATTACCATGTTAAATGGAACTGGCTAGTGAATTGGGAGCTTTCGCCAAAGTAAGTATCATCGGGAACAATACACTCAAGATAAGGAATACGAACCAAGAAGTAAAATAATAGGCCTACTGTAAGAAATTTGTATGATTGATTTTATACATAATATATAGACTACTAAGATCCACACTTTTTAAAATAAAGAAGCACCCCCCTCAAAGAAAATATCCGATACAATGAGAATCAGTTTTATTTATTGCTTGGAATACTCCCATGTATCTGGAGAGATCCAAAAATCATAATTTATTCTGGCAGGCAATGAAATAACGAATGAGAAAACCTTTTTTTTTTTACTTGGTGAATACTGGACTATGTTAAAAGATGAAAATGTATTACTTGAAATCCTTTCTGTCCATCGCTTCTTTTACAACATATAGAAACACGGAATTAAGAGATTTACTCTTTAACTACATAGATGATCATTTGACCGAGTTTTAATGAAATACCAAACGATTAAATCCAAATTATATAATAATCAGTATAAAATGAGGTATTATTGAACCATTCTAACAGTTTAGCCAGAAAAGGAAGAAGAAAAACCGAGAAATCCCAAAAACTTGAAGAAATTATAACTTATAGAAATGTATTGTTCCCGATGATACTTCTTTTTGTGAAAGCTCCCAACTCACTAGCCAGTTCCATTTAACATGGTAATGAGGAGGTAAATGACGTATCAGACCGAATAGAAGGTCAACAGTAAATTATGTCTTATTCGGTGCATGAAAATTAAAACACTGGCCGCTATTTGTTCTATTAACTTCGAGTAGGAAACAAAAAGAAACTAATATACCAAGATATTATATCGCTTCTCATAGGGGGACGAAGAATTTTGGATATAAAAAAAGGTTGAAATTAGAAAACAAATATTTTTATGTGTCTTCGTTTTAGAATTCATTTTTATTCAGATGCCTCATATGCAGCGGTTAGTGTTCAAAACGCCCCTCCTTCTCCAGACTCCGTTCTTTTAATCCGAGTCGCAACACATATGAATAGGAAAGATTCCTTTCATCTATAGTCCTAGCAGCGAAATAAAAGTAAAGAGCTGCAACCAGAAAGAGAAAGAACGGTGTTGCCATATGTGCTGCGGGGTGGGGGTGGGGGGTTGCCCAGTGTATCTCGACCCATTCCAGAGGGCATTTTGCGGCACCCACACAAAGGCTGTCTAAACAGTTGAATAATATCAAGCGCTGTTCTTTCAGACTAAGGTTAGACCAAGTCCTCTGTCCGCCACAGTTGGCATGTCAATTACTGCCGGATATACGATTCTGTTCATGTAGGTGGCAGCATCCGAACGTAAACTCACTTTGCTAACGCATGTAAACGCCCGCGTGGCTCCAGCGAGAGGAAGATTTGGCAATCTCGCAATATTAGCATTGGCGTGGTCTTTAAACTCCATCCTCATTCCTTTTCTTTCACTGTAAGCACTGTAGCAGAGCATTCGTATGAAAAATTCTTTGCGTTCGATTCGCCAAGGTCACTGCAGAGTCGCTGCAGCATACGATGCGACCTGCGTTGGCAACTGTAGAATGACGGTTACATCTTCTCGATGGGGTCAGGCGCCACGAGAGGGGAACGCAGGGGGGAAGACGGGCAGCGAGTTGGCAGCGAATATGGGGCGAGTTGGCGAGATGGTGAACGCAGCGACAACGGAGGAGGGTCGCTCGCAATGATGAACGAGGATTCTAGGACACGTCCAGGTTTCCACACAGAAAGATCAGATGCTCGCGAGACTCGGTGATATAAGCACGAAGGGATCCCTTTTATACAACATTTTTGTATCAGCCTGAGTAAGGGGCGTACATAGAGGGGGATAGGGGTTTTTTAATTCCTATCCCCGAAATAAGAAGAAAATGGTCCTTATTATGTTTTCCAAATATTTGTATGCTTATAAACACACAATATACATGTGAGTGTTATCCCTCCCTTCGAAATAATATCCTCAGTAGACCCTTGGTTCGAGTCAATATGAAAAACAATTTACAGAATAAAATTGAGAAATTATAATGTTAGGTTAAATAAATACATAAAGGATACAAAAATACGAAATCAATAAGTAGTTACTACAAGAAGTAACTGTTGCTTTAAAATATTTAATTTTTATTTTATTAAAGAAAATTATGTATTTGCCAGTATAGGATTTTACAACCTTGGGCTCAATAATAATCAATCTCAAATTCTCGACAGTCGGAGATCCGACGCACATGGAAATCGCTTCGCTCACACACTGTTTTGGGATTTAATAACGCTCGCTTCTCTAAACCTAAGAGGTGTTTTTTATCATCTGTAGGGTGTGGGGTGCCCGATAAGTTCGAATCATAGGCTGAAACCTCCCTCCTTTGTCTCCACTTAGATTCAGGTATATTGGGGTGGTTTCCGAAAATCTTTTTGGCGTGAACATCATTCTAAATTCAACGTTGTATATACCTGGTTGTATTAAGCCTGGACATCAGGCAAATCCTGCTCTCTTAATTCATCAAAAGGTGGGTGGTGTGCAGATGTAATGGATGGAGATGTGGATGTGGACGACGTTTTAGTAATATTGTAACAACCCCTGCGAAAGAGATCAATTTATTCTCCCGGCTGACAAGGGATACGTTTTGCTTGTTTAGATCAAATGCAACAAATGCTACTTTTTTGGTGCTCGGCATCTAATAAAGATTTTTTGAGTTAAATAATTTCATATAAAAAATTAATATCCCATATCTCCCGACGTGGTAATAGCAATAATATAATATAATATAAAAAATTAATACTATATATATATATATAGTAACAAACATTTAGTTTTTTGTGTCACTTTAGAGCGTCAATTACGATGACGTCTAGACGCGCGTCACGGCGATTGGTTTTCTAGAACCATGGAAAAAGTAGTTCGGGACAGGTATATAGAGTACGAGTTCGTTGGGTTAGCGGATTGTATTTGATAGGAACGGTTGCGAGAAGTGACCGTTCGTAAGGTGACGAAGAAAGAGCTGTGTACCAGAGCTAGATGTTCGGCTATCTGTGGAGGCGTTCATGAGACAAGTGACGGTATTCAGCCGCGTGACTGGACGACATTTGATGTACATATTTCGCTGCGTGTAAGAATTCCTCTCTGCGTCTCCTAACAGTACGCATCCACCTTTGACTACAGTGACTCAGTTGGAACTCTGTACCAGGTAACACTACTTCATGACGCGGCCCGGGATGTTTATGCGCCCTTGCACTTGCGCTGCTGGACCGAACGCTGTCTCTGCTTTGAGCTACTTTGATGGAGTGCGCATGTAAATGAACATGAAATGTACTCACATATCATTCTATTGAGGGCCTGAAGGAGAATTATATTAAAGTTAATTGTGAACTCCAAAAGAAAGGAACAAATGTGTTTACATTTGAATTAAATTTTTAGAATTATCATTTTAAACATTTAGAATCAAGATTAAATATTTAGAAGCAGATAAGTGCTGTTTTCTACACACTAAATATTATTGGGTGTTGTGTTATTTTTTAAGTTGTAACTATTTTGGTTTCGTTTAATAATTGCTTAAGAGGGTATATTCACTTTACGTTGAACTGACGTAGTATTGTATTGCTCATATTATTCAGTCAATGAATTCTAATCATATTTGTTTACGTATTTATTGTTTCAATATATTGTTGTTACTTTTATTTTGTGCATTATTTATTTATTTTATGAGGATGGTGAGATATTTCCATTCTCCAGTGATCGCCATTATTGAGAGAACGTCTTGACATTCTCTGTGGCGCCTAACCATCTCAACCAGTGTTTGAGGGCAGTAACCTGGCCATTTACGCTTACAATATATACATACATAATATATGTTATATGTAATATTAACACATATATAGTGTATTATATATATATATATATATATATATATATATATATATATATATATATATANTGCCTGTTAGCAAACACGAGGAAATAATCGGTGCAAGGCGCTTTCTGTACAGGAATAAAAAGTACGTTTCTCTTCATACATACCTGGCTCAACCCACTCCTGAATGAGCGGTACTAGAGTTTCGCGGTCTCTCTTGTCCACCGGAAACAAACATACCTGTGTCGCTGTTCCTTTCTCGTAGCTCGCGTCTAGGTTGACCTATCCGAGCTACAAAGGTCGGACACGACGTGAGGGGAGTGAAGGAAGAGATCTAATTAGGCAAGGGAAAGGTGGGGTCTGAAGTAGGGATACTCAGAGGTCGTGAGACGCAGAATATACGAAGTCTAAATGACACAGAGTCGTGGTGGTGCTGAGCACCGGCCAGAGCGGCTCTGACTCAGAACCCAGACAGAGAAGATGCTGGGCCGTCCAGCTTCCGACTCCCAGACGATGGAAGTGGAGTGCCCGTCACTGGGGTGTCACTCGTCAGGCAACTCCCACGCAATGTCGGTTCCTTCGTTACTGTAGTCTCTCTCTCCTCTCTCCCTGTGTGTCTCCTCTGTCCGTTTATATATGGTTTGCACTCCTACGTCACATCTTACCCTGGCCTCGAGCCCTCATTACTGTCAGCTGGGTGTCTTCACGACAAAAACAGTAGTGTCGCATTATATTCATGATTTCCGGAAATAGCATAGTCATACAGGAAATTGGGATGTAATATCATAAAAGAAACAAAAATCGAACTGCCTAAAAGGAAAAAGAAGTTTCGTGACAGAAGCAAAATTTCTGAAATGTAAAAGATGGTGTCCTAGCGTGAAGACAACCATCTCTTTAGAATGAGCAGTGAGGTAGCTTCCAATGAACAGAATGCAAGACAACCTTCCGTTACGAAATACAACCAATTTATACATAGATCGGATTTGAAAGGAACTAGTCAAGTGCATCGGAATACAGCTTCGAACCGCCTTCAGATGCTTGAGTTTCGTCTGCGTTTACTGATAAGGTACGTGAACATATAATACCAAAAAGAAAGACGTATCGAAATGAAAATGTTCGAGTTAAATAGACGGACTTGGAATATTTGAAAATGCAAGACATTGTATTATTACTTCCATTAGCCGCACATAAAAATGTTTACAATTTCATGCACTATGTCCAAAAAATTTTAATGAATAAATATGTCTTTAAATAAAAAGTCGTTAAATTATAGTTGATCGCAGAATATACGAAGTCTAAATGATACAATACAATTACAGTAAAAACTGGACGGTCCTGTCCAGCTTCGCATGGGAGTTTTTATTGTGATGCCGTTCAACATCCATATCCATGTAATATAAAAATGCGAAATGCGAAGGTATGTCTGTCTGTTTGCTACCTTTTCACGACTAAACCAACGAAACTATCGTGGTATAATTTAGCAAGGAGATTGTTCTTCCTGAACATCTAAACTTACACTAAATTTTATATTAAAAAAGTGCAAAAAGAAAGATAGAAAATGATTTTAACGACGAATGTCGAAGTAGGGAAAAAATCTGCTACATTCGTTTACGCTGCCTAAATGGTTAGGGATCCGTGACAATTATGAGTGGCAATATTGCTCACCTCCAAGAGTTCTACAAAAAAAAAATCCTCAACAGTATATGTCTATCTTAAAAGGTTTCCCTAATTTAAAGAGAAAGAGGTATTAAATATAGAAGTGTTAAAATACTTAAATTTAAGAAGGTTATTTTAAGAAGGGAAAATCAATTATCATAAAATTTAATGGGTTCTTTGTTTAGTGCATGTAACAAAAATAAAAAAGTCTTTAGATAGTAAAATTTAATTTCTACATTAAATACTCCAATAAAAATTTATTTTAATGTTACATATCGTATCATTCATATATATATATATATATATATATATATATATATATATATATATATATATATNATATACGAAGGAAATTGGAAACGTTTTGTTCGGGAGAATACAGTGACAATTCTGGCCAACACATGACTTTTTGGGTATGCCAATAATAAATATCAGGTAATACATTTAACTGAACGAAAATTGCATTAGAGATAGCTCATTTTATTTTAGAACAAAAACTGTGCAAATAAATATGTAATAATACAAATTAAAATGTGTGCTATAGAGATCGTATTTGGTCAGTATTTTGTCTTACTTTAGTAATTTATATTAATTATATACGTACATCATTTGTACTTTATTTGTCTCACTGCAGTCGTTTACAAAAAAAAAGTATGAAAAAATGATGTTCGATTTGGTAGAGCATGCGGACAAAAACAAGGCATTGTCCTCGTTTTGATGGCTTGTTTACAAAATACAGAGCCTTGAAAGTCTCATCAGTAAGTCAATCAACGCAAAACTCGTATTCCATCTGTCCTCACGCAGGACCTTCGAAAGTAGTGAAACCGTTTTGACAGAGGTTGTTTATCATATTGGAATCGTATCCAGAGTCACAAACGTACTATTGTTGAATACAGAAAAAATGAGGACTCGAGATAATTAATTTTCATATCAAATTTATCTTGATTACAGGAGTATTTTTCCAACTAACATTTAGAATAAACTTATAACTTTGCTGGACAAGAGAGATTAGTAATGGATCTAGACCGTAATCAAGGGGGGCGCTAACTGGAGAGCATTTTTGTTTAAAAGTTAAGGTTTTACAACTAAAATTTTATACATATTACCATAAAATAAAATGTATCAAATAAATAATTAATAATTAACAATATGGTATTATTAATAACAATAACACTTCTCTATTAAAGCTATTAATATGGTATTATTAATTTTATTAATGTATTACTGTTAATTTTATTAATTTGGAATTATTAAAAAAAAATTATTAATTACAGTAACCATTATAACTAATAACAAATATTAATCTAGTAACACTTTTACAAAGTATGACATTTATCAACTTCAATTTTATCTGTTAAGAGTTCAGGTCAAATGGGGGAGGCTAATGCCCCCTTAGTCCCCCACCTCCAATATATCCTCCACTGAGACATGTATCTCATCCTTTAATTAATTTACAAAGGAAACTTTAATCACATATCGTAATATCAGTTAGTACCGAATGTCACTTTGGCTTCTTTTTATTATTTTATATTTGTTCTCGTCACAAAATTTGTGACAAACCAACTAACAAATACAAACCTCGTTAAGTTGCTGTGTCGCAAGTTATCTTATTGAAGAGACTGCAGCGGATACTATGAGAGTTCAAGAACATTTATTGATCGATGTTACATGGGCCGTGGCTTTTCAATGAGTTAATGTTCAACGGTCTGTCTCATTTAAGTACTCTGATGTGAAGGCGCTGATTTGTTCTCAATATCGTCAATTGACTTAAGTATGGGCAATTACAGTCTAATCTGAAATAATTTGGGTAGAACAGATTTGAAGAGTATATAACATAATTTATGTGTCTGCAACACTACGAATATGAAATAAAATGAAAAGCAAATCACTTGACAAAATCTCAACAGTATTTCTGTAGATTATCGAAGAAATGTACTTCTTCTAAGCCTTCATTTTTCTTTTCAAAATGCCTAGAACAGCGAAAAAGCTATAGTGAAGAGAATAATGTTGTAGTTCCTTAACATTTCTATATTTATTCCTATAAATATTGCATCTTTTTGAAAAAAGAAGTTTTAAAAGGAAAGGTATCATTATTGGTTCCTTAACAACACAGGAGGTAAAGGAAACGGAAAATTATTTATTTTCCTTAACTCTTGATTACACGGAATTACTAATGGACGATTTCATACGAGACTGCAGCGGATACTCTGCGAGTTCAAGAACATTTATTGATCGATGTTACATGGACCGTGGTTTTTCAACATTGTTCAACATTGTTGTAATTTAAAAATTAAAAGTGTCACAAATAAATATAGTATTGATTTTTTCTTTATTCTCACCAGACATGTGATTTATAATTACAAATTTAACAATTTAATAATTGAATTATGGCATTATATCCGTCAGAGCGACAAGGCCCCAAGAAAGAACACTTCAAATGATAGTTTGAACCATTCCCTATTCAATGAATTTTTATGCCCTTATGGTGCAAAATATTGAATTGGTTGACTTTTGATTACTATGGTCTTATATGGAGAAACATTTGGCGGCCTATTTTTTTAGACATCCTGACACAATTATCGGCCTCACATAACGAAAATAAACTACTAAAACATAGGGAATGAAAATAGCAGTGCAATGAAGAATGTGCAAGATTTTCATACCTCAACAAAAAAATGCGGAAAATAATGTTTCACTGGAAAGGACCGCCATCTTTCGTCACTGAATATAAAATGATCCTCTTGCAAAAAAGAGTAAAACGAAAATCTAAATTTGTTATTAAATTTTAAATTCGCAATACAATTGTTCTCGTCAAATAGTAAAAATCAGTAGTAGGGATTATTAAGTAAATAGTTGAGGACTAGATTTCAATCAATGTGGATTCAATACCTTAAAGTATAATTTCATGAAATTTAGAGCATTGGAGTAATTTTAAAAAAAAAGTTGAATATTTTTTCCTAAATCATTGTGTAGATGTAAAATTTTAAATAAAATAATTTAATAGTACTATCTTTTTATTAGTTTAGTGGTTTACTGATTATAATTTTTGAGGGATATATTCAAAATTAGGTGGTTGATGTCTGGTCATTCTGTAACCGTAAGGAATAACATACAGTTTTAGACCGAAATGTTTTCTCAAAATGCTAATACAGAATAAATGTATTTCATTGCCACAAATCCTTATGTCCTAAAACTTGTCGCTTCAATTTCGATCATTTATCTTGAACCAATCGAACAAAAACGAACGACCCTGATCGGACTCAATAACGTAGCCATAAACGTATTTCAAATAAAGTTCCTCCTCATATGTTCGCTGTAACGCCAGAGAGCAGTTTCAAAGAAAACTTTCACCCCTGCCGCCTACAGCCAGACTGCGGCATCGGTTTGCGACAAGAAAGAAGCGAAGTCTATTCATCTGTGCAGAAAAGCAAGGGACGCCGCCGCCGCCGCCGCCGCCGCGCTGTGGCGCGCGATTGCGCATCCAGCGAAAGGTGGGGGAATAAGAGAGAGGAAGTGACCAGTTGCCAAGCCGCACTGCGTCTTCCTCTTTACTGCGGAATGAGAACGCGAGAATGACATAGAATGAGAAAAGGAAATGGTAAAGAATTATGTAAACAGATAAAAAGAGACAGCGTGAAACACACACACACAAAAACAAAAAACAAAAAAAAAACGAAGATGTTAAGAGAAACAATTGGTTTTGAAGTGCAATAGATCTCCAATTATCCAGAACAAATGGAACCTGGTCCAGTTTGGATAATTAAATATCAGGATATTACGATTTCCCCCCCCCCCACACAAAAGTATTATTTTAAGGCAAAATGATTAAGAAATATATGGTTGAGTAAATTCACAATATACAGTAAAAAACCATTTAATAATAGTAAAAGGTATATTGTAGTTACTTAATAAATAAAGTACTTAGAAAATAAAATATTATTTTCTAAGCAAGTCGTTTAAAGTTTTTAGCTTGTGTGCATCATAACTACATGTTCGCTACTAATTTTCTCTAATCTCCCATTTTTTTCTCCCATCGATCTGTATTATTAAAGTTCGGATAATTCTAGTTCTACTGTACTAATTGAATTTATTCAGGGTTTATTTTCATGTCGACTTTCACTCGATGTCTCACAGAAATAATTCCCAACACTAATAATTCGTCTTAAAATGGTATGTACACGGAAAGAAATGTGTTATCTATGATATTCGAGTTATGTTATGATGATGTCACAAGTAGTCTGATCAATATCCGCATGTCGTTCTAGGTTTGTAGCTCCTGAATATTGTTGGGAAATTTTGAATAAAGTTAGTGACATATACAGGATAAAATAAAAAAATTGAGGATTCGAGTAAAGATAAGCTACGAAACATGCGTGTGAAATGGGTACTCTAGTACGAAATATCGGTAAAATTAGAATAATATATTCAACATCCTTTACACGGAATGTTCACAATATTTAATACATAATATATAATAATTTAATATATTTAATTCTCTCCCGTTTCCCCTACCTATCATTCCACCACAACATTCACTCATAATCATTCACCCCCATTTCATTCAAACTCACCGCTTCAGGGGAGGTGCGGCAGGAAGGGCATCCGGCATCCTAGTATTCCACAGCTACATAAAAACGAAGCATCATATCCATCCCCATTCGCCGACCCCACATGAATTGGGAATAATAAGGCTAGGTAGTTATTATTATTATTATAATTATTATTTCTAAGCACCTTCTTCTATTAATTGCAAACTGAGTATTTCATNCTGACTCCCAGACAAAAACCTGTAGTAAATTGAGCACCAGGTCTTTCCGGGGAAAAACCGGACGGAGGGAGATGTGGCCACGTCTCCTCGCCTTTGTTTAGAGGTCGAGAAGTAGTGAATCTCTACCCTCCGCGAACCCCATGGGCACACTTTTACGGCCTCCCGTGGGACACTTTGACTTTTAATTCTTTTACATTTAAATAATGGACTCGTGAGTAAAATTTCTGGTGAAAGTGAGAAATTATCTCACCTTCTCCATCTCAAGTTCAATGCAATCTTTGTACTGTTTTTATTGTATTATCAATTTACAATGTGAAAATAAAAATTAATTTTCGATATAGAAATCCAGGTCAAGTCTGTAAAGAGAACCCATTACTTTCGCTTTACTTGCTTTAATTATAATACCACGGTAAATTGGTGCCTAGTATGTTGACTCATGTGTTCGGAAGATAGGGAAGTTGCTTTAGATCACCACCAATTTGCCCACTCCCAATATTGGTGAAGATTCGCTCAGATTTCTTGTGAGCATTTATCAAGGAATCCGGAAAACATTTTCCATATATTCAATATTATTCGAAAATGTTTTCGACGGTTTATATATTGCGCACTTTTATTTCTGCATTTGTTCAAAGTTTTTATTACGTATGTAGTTTTTATGTAGTTTCTATTGAATGTTGAGCTTCATATTGATTCCCCATTTTCGTAAAGGTATCTCTGATCAAGATTTCGTTTAACTCCAGATAAATTGAACCTAATGAAAATTAAGAAAGTTCACAATTTGATTGATTTGTATTTGAAAGAGGTTTCGTTAAATTTCTCAGTAGGACTCTACAATACGAAGCGCAAATCAAGGAATCAATGAAGACATTAAAGTTTTACGCCCCGCATATGATTTGGAAGAAACTATTATACCGCGCGAAAGAAAACCGTAATTTTTAATGTAACCGTAATTTAACCGTAATACACGAACATATTTGTTTCGACAGAGAAAACAAAACATAGTGTACTCGTATATGCTGTATTACGTTCTACCCTGTGCAATTTCTTTTTTCCTTTCTTTTTTCAGTTGGTTCATGTAGCAGTAACAAGTGGCGACAGCGAGGATTATCCCATAATGCATTACGCAATCAATGAATGTATCTTCGCGTAAAACTAGGGAATAAAGCAATTAGAAGTTAAATGATTTTGTCATAAGTTATCATTATTAGTGATTCGTCCTTCTACATTTTATAAAGTGCAGCAGAGGAGGAAGGAGTTGACGTAAAACAGAGGTGGAGATGAAAGTCAGGAACTGAGAAATCCTAAATGGTTTTCATGAATTAAGGATGGATCAGCGGTGTAATCCCCGCTAAGCAGAGAAAAAGAGGAGGAAATGGTACCTCTACATCATGGCTCGCCGCAGCGAAAATATTTCATGGAGAGAAGAAGGAACGGGTTGAGAGATGGAGATAACGAAATTACTTGGAGGACGCTCTGAATCACAGAGGTAGTGAGACTGGTAATTTGTAAATGGGACGTGAAGGAACCAGGCAGAAGAATTGATGATGCATACGTAACTAGGACTATTTCTCAGTTAGGTCTATAAAATAAACAAATAAATAGTGAAGACTGAAAAAAATGTCATCAAAAGAGACGAAATTCAAAACCATTGACCTTGCTACTACAATCTAATAAACGTTGAAGTTTCCAATTATTGTTTTTAATTGGATAATTAAGTTGCGATAATTAACGATTACAACATGTAGTATGGATTATTTTTTCCACAAAACACATTCATATAAATGATCTACGAAATAGATTTTTATAAAAAAAACAGTGTCTCGTAAGTAAGTGATTCCAGAGCAAGTTAAATATTAAGTTAAAACTAGGCATTTTGCAGGTTTTAAAATCTGCAATATTTTTTAACAAATTTTATGCATTTTTACTTCTTCTTTTTCTCTATATTTCTATGTGTCATTATGTATTTCTATTACCGCTTCCTTATTGTTTGATTTAACATAAATTTCATGTTTCTCTTTATAATATTTTTATATTTTACATTCTTATTCTGTAATTTTTGTATCAACCCTTCATTCCAGCAACTTGATACGTTCCCACACTTTTTATCTGATGTTTGACGAGAACTTCGTTCCTACGATTTTTATGTAATATTACCTCATGATGGCCCGTAAAAGGAGCCGAAACGAGTAAAATTTTGAAAAGATAATATTTCATGACCGTACAAACACGGCCGCTAATTTTATTTTTTCATCTTCTTTGCGGTAGTAGTCAGAATTGAAAGTACAACTTTAGAAAGCAAAAAAAAAAAAAAAAGTTGAAAAGTATCGAGGGTTGCGGAGGAGAACAGAACAGAGGACTGTGTTCACTGCGGTGCGACATTTCCACACAGCGACAACGACATTCGCCAGCTTGTTTCAGCCACCATCGCCCCAGATACATCTGCCAAGAGATGGCGTGTTTCGGAGACGGCGACAAGGAAGAGAATTAATAAAATGAGAGGTAGAACATTATGGAAATTGTGATCAGAGTAGTGAGGATTTATGAGTGGCATGAGAGGAATTGATGACCAAGAATAAAATAAGCGAGGTAAGCAGAATGGTAGTGATGGCCAGAGAGAAAATGGTGAATGTAGATCTTTTGAATGGACATCAAAACGATTCAGTGGGAAAGGAACTCAAAATGGTGAATTCTTGCACGAGAAAATGAAATTACAATGAATCACTTTCTTTTACTTGACATGGTCACTCGCTCCGGATCCCAGATTTTACTCCATTTTCTCGACCCCTTCTAAACCCCGAAATTTCTATAAATTGAAATTAGTCATGATGAGAAAGAGCTTCGGGAGCAAGGCGCGCCCCTCCCGAAAATTAATTTTATAATGAAACAATTACGTCTGCATTAATATTGTTAGTTTACTACTTGTTAACTAATTAACAACTTAAAATAGATAATTGAACAAATTGAAGAATTTTGCGAATAAATAACTATAAAGTTTTGGTGCGAGTTTTCTTGCCTCCTCCTGAAAACAAAAACATAAAAAATTCCTGGTTACGGTCTTGTATCTCTTACTTGCTTCTACAGGGTATAGTATTTAATTAATATCCAAGTGATTATACGCAAATGATAACTGTATTTTGTCCATAAATTATAAATAGGTGCATCTCACGACTTTGTACAAACACCATACAATATATATTTAACAATAATGAATTGAAGAAGTGGATGTAAATAGTATAAGAAATTATTTTTGTTGAAGAATTTTTGGTGGAGAACTCCATAGATTTGATGTTCTATGGGAGAGATGAGAACGGTTCTTGAGAACGTGTTGGAAGCAGGGCTCGGATCAAAATGTACCAAAAACATAGGAAAGTACGCACTAAAAGTTCAAAAAATCCAATTAAATACGCACTTTAAAAAACTAGATACGTGTGTATCTACTTATCACTAAGAAAGTGCAGGGGAGGGGGGAAATTTACAAATAGTGCGTAACATAATTTCCGTTAATTAATATCCCATAGAATTTGTTAATAAAATTATTAACAAATATTAATTATGTCTGAGAATATGAAATTGATTTCAACATTTAAAAATAAGAGAAATGGTTTGGTATCGAAGGGGAAAGATAAGAAAGATCACATGAATAGAAACAACGTAGCATACAAAATCAAGTGAAACGATTGTTACGCTAGCTACTTACGTAAAACAAAAAAAGTGATAAAACTTAGAATCGAGGGACACAAAAGAAATTTAAAATCAGTTGAACAAAGTTTGGTTACCTCACATTGCATTGATAATGATCACTTGATGGATTGGGAAATATATTAATTTTGGACAAAGAAGTTAATTATTACAAACGTTGTGCATATCAGAAATGATATTTATAAAAAAATACACACGTGAGTTTGAATCTACGCACAGACACTGAAAAACTATCTGGTTTATACAATACAATATTATAACATGTTTGTGTTTCTACTTTTTTGTAAACATGTTTTGTGTTTATATTTCTGTTTATATCATGTTCATTTGTCCTCTTGTTATGTTTATTGTCATAATTTGTTATTACTTGATCACCTGACGACGGTGTAAATCCACGTCGAAACGAAGTGAGCTATTCACAAAAAGTAAATATATTATTCGTCCATAAAAAGGTCGCAAGTTTTAAATTATTTGTTTTAATAAATTGTATTAGTTGAACAGTACAATCGAGATCGTTTATACAGTATAATCCATATTTCAGTAACACATATGTGAATTTTGATTGATGATAGTTTTGATCTGAAAATTTGATTAGATAGGTTTGATCTGAAAATTACGAAGTAATTAATTAAACTCAAATGATCCCTCAAGGTTAAAAACGCTAGAATCGACTCACCAAAGTCGTAGAAAGTCAGGACAAAATATGAAAAACATTTTAAATCCGAGACCTGGTTGGAAGCTTCTTGTGTTTAGAAAACCTTGTAGTAGAGGATATAATTTGTTGATTCTGTTTATCCAAGGTAAGCACGGGAGTTACGGAGAAACGACAAGCGTGGTTAAAATATGGGGCAGAATAATTCGTGAAGGTGTTAAGCGTATAATTAAATGGCAATAGTGATAATTTGGAAACAGTGGCTGTTCAAGAGCTGCTGGTTTCCACAGAAATTGCAGCAATATTCCACTCGAAACTGATGTAACGACTTTGTCTACGTTGACGCCTTCAATCCGATATTCGTTGATTTGATGCAGTCAATCTGATTCAGTGCGAAATGGCTATGCAAACACTCCGCATTGGATTAAACCGTTCAATCGAATTCTCTCCTGGGTTGACTTTGTGAGATATAAAAACCGAAGGATACTTTATATTTTGTGTAACTTTGTTATAGTTGTGATTCAACTTAAATCAATATCAATATAACGGATACGTTAGAGATAATGTTTCATTCAAAATATGAAACAAATTTGTATCGACTTTTTGCGAAGTTTCTTTAGGGTACAGAGCACTGTCTAATGACATCATCTCCCATTTGTTCCTACAACTTCGCATTTGGAAAAATAAGATTGTATGATTTTCAAGGATGAAATAGAACTTGAAACACTTATTCAGGGGAGGAAAACGAAAACATTTAGCCCAAAACTTTTTTTATTATACTTGTCCTCCATGTTTCCCTATAATAAAATAAAACCTAAGATAAATAGATTTTTGAAAAAAGGAAGTTTGAAGTAACTTAATAAGTATTCGAATTGTCCGAGTACATTAATAATAAGAGGGGAGGATAAAATAGAAAACATGTCCACAAGTAGTGTCTTATAAAAAATTCTTTGTAAGAATTGCAGTACATCGCACGAGTCCAGACTAAGTGGATACTTCAAATACGTACCAAAGAGCATAGAGGGATATTACTTCTTCTTTAGACCAGAATGATAACTTCACATTGTTTAGCTAGCGATCACGTAATGGATCGAAATAATATTTTAATTTTAGATAAAATTTTTAATTTCCTTCAGGAAATTATTGGAAACTTTGCATATCAGAAATGTTGCAAGTATTTGTAATATCATGATACGTTACCCGTTTCTGCTTTTTTGTTAATCGTTTTGTTTGTATTGTGTCAGTCATGTAGTCATGATCCATGCTTGTTATCACATAAGGGTGATTTGAGTACAGGTCGAAACCTTGTGTTTGTTATTTATACTGAATACAAAGTCCACGTGAAAAGGTCATCAAATAAATATCTAAATCATTTAGTTCACATTCATTCTACATGAAATTGATGGATATCTTATATCGAATACTTCCTTTTGTTTTTCACATCGAAATGTCTTTTTGTGGGAAAGGCGTCTTGTTAATGGTACAATTAAAATTTCCTTAGCAGAAATGCGATAAACATTTCATATGGTTCTGTACTTTTATCACTTTCTATCAACTTTCATGTAAGTGATCTCTTTATCAGGGATGTCAATGGCAGCACGTACGGGTATCAGAACACAGCGGAGTAGAGCACGGCGTGCGCGCTGCCTGTTAAGCTAGGCTGCAGGAAGTGTTGACAAGGAGGCTATTATAAAAAGGGACGGAAGACGTCGTACGGGAAATTTCAGAGCGAGGAAAACACGGAGGAAGCACACTATATATGATACATTTGATGCCAAAGAAGAGTAGCATTAAACGACATTACCATTTGTTCCGCAAAAGAATTGTACATTAATCGTATTACACTTTTACTTATATTTTTCTTTATTATTATTTTCGTTTCTCTGTTATTTTTGTTTCTCAACTCCTACTTTGTTTATAATTAAAACTGAAATATACTGTTTTGACTCCACAAATTTTCTTTGGTACTTCCACGAACTCAGCGGTTTCTTCCACAGAAGTCGGTGAAACGTGTGGTTGCAGAGATCAGGAAATGAATTTGTTAACTCTTTCCTGCTATCCGATAGCACAAGTCGTTATTGGGATTAAGATATCTGAAAACGGAGGAACGCAACTTCGCTTGCGTGCTGCTTCTCTCTTTACAGCGCTGTTTTACAAAGGCGTACGTTTCAAGACACGAATTCGTTTAGAACTAGAACTTTTCTCTACTCGCAGTCAGAGAGCGCCGTCGGGACTTCGCTCCGCTTCATCGCATTGAATACGATTCGTTCCTTCGTAAAGGCTGCGAAACGTTAATGAAATTCATGACTCCGATTTGCATACCTATTGGGTAGGATTGAAGGTTTAATTGAAACTTAAAAAATGGTACACTAAAGAGCTCATAATGAGGGTAAAGCTGAGTTGGCGATCACATCGCATTCAATTCGTTTCGATAGGTTCTGCCGTAGAACATTCTAAATGGTTGAGTGAGAGGTTGATCAAACTACCTGTATTAAAGTGAAAGGAAGTAGCAAATAACTCATTATATCACAACGTACATAATATTAATGTTTACAAAAATGTACGTTAGCCAGGTTCGTGTTTTGTTTTTGTTTTTTTTTGGTTGGGGCTTTAGAGCTCGTCAACATCGAGGTCATTAGAGTCCATTGGAGTAATTACATTGGAGCCATTGGAGCCAGGTTCGTTGGAGTAATTACAATCAATTACGATGGTGAGGAAGAATATGTGAGGGTAATGTTATATACAACTCATCGTAGACATAAGTCTAAAAAATATAAATAAGTATGTTCGATCGATAATATATATGTTCGATCTTTTTTTAAAAATTCAGTTTCAAATTGAAATTATTTATAATAATTTTCCGTGAATGAAAAAATGGTCTGCTGAGATAGTGACAATCTAATGGATGGATTTCAAAACAAAGATTGCAATTGGAAAGAAAATTCGTGAACAATTTTCTATTACAATTTTAATGTAAATGTAAAGTAAATATTTTTGACGAAATACCAATCACTATGATGATATAAAACATATCATAAAATGCACTTCAAATGTGAGTTTTTTTTCTTGTAATTCTTAGAGATATCGATTAATAAACTACATAAGTAATAAAACACAAATTTATTTTGTTATCTCAATGGTATCTCCCTTCACACCAAACCCCCCTTCGTTACGCCACTGCTCAACTTTTTAATAGAAGTGTATTTCAATACCAGGTCCAATATCTCTCCGTAAATCATTCCCAAGAATTGATTTAACTTTCTCCCAACAGCAGTTGGGTCTCTTTTTGAGAAAAGAAAAATTGACCAAATCCGGGAAGGGCTATTCGGAAAGCGGCCGCTTCAATACGCTGTGAAACGATGTTCTCCGATCTCTCAAGTCACCGTCATTTCCGCGGATGCCACTGGCGACACGAACGCTATCTGGCACCTCCCTAATCGCTTCCGCACCCCATCGACAGCGCGACGCGACGCCTCACAGAGTAACTGAATTGCGCTTCCACTTCCGCTATATTTCTATCGATTTACTTTCTCGTACTTTTGTGCGAAGTTGATGTTAAAAGATTACGTAAAAATTGGAATTTCATGAATTCCATTTTTTGTGTGTGTTGTCGAGAAAATTGTATTTGATGACACGGAACAAACTCGAGTTTTTTAAGGGGAAAATGTACTATTATTTTTGATGGACTCCACATTGTATTACCAAATCTATACAAATAAAAGTGAATTACTTGCAATGTCAGTGGCATAGCGATCGGAAAAGTAATGGATGAAATGATTTGAAATTTCAAAGGACTCTTCCTGAGGGTTATTGCAAGTGAAATCCGAAACATGGTTAATATGGATGAATTACGAGAGCAGATAAACAATTAAAATTGGCTGCTAATCATTAGATGTGTCTCTTCACACGCATGATTTGATTATGAAGCTTACTAATGTGTCCGCCAGAGTGGAGCGCACAATCCACTGAACGTATAATCTAAGTGACCGAATTTTAGAAGCAAAATTATATGAAGGCTTTGAAGAACATTGCTTCCTAGTACATTACCTAAAAGTAAAATGAAAACGACAGACAGAGGTCCTAATTATATAATTCGGTTACTGAGCTTTCTGTGTAAATTGTATTTTTCTTCTACTTGTATTATAAAATAATTTGAAATTACGTACACATAAGCATACAATACTAAAAACTGTGTTATTTTGTAAGCTTTCTTCAAGTATTCATTTTTGAAATGTGAAAATGTAATATCACAAAAGTATAGAAATATGGAAACTCGCATAATAATTTAGAATAATATATAAAAAACTCTCGGTAACACTGAGCAAAGATAAAAACTCCTGTCCTGTTGAGAGGTGTTTTAATACCAGAATGTCCAGTAATGGTTGTTTTAAGTTTCTTTTAAATACCGGGCAGCGCCTTAAACTTCTACTTATTAGATATAAAATAATGAATTTAGTAAACTTTTCCCTTCAACACGTTTTACGCAAAGTAATCTCTATATCGTATTCCTCAAAGGAAATTTAGGAAAATATCTCTTTTCTTCCCGTCATATTAAGCAATGCAAAAAATGGGGTAGCATTACAAGTATTATTTACTGGCCGTTAAAAGAATCTTAATTTTACTCTTTAACTATGTATATTCTATTTATTTTAAAATTCAAATGAAATTCATATTGGAAGCTTTAAAACATTTTCCATAAGTTGGCGCTCAAGTTATTTTCCTCCGTACTGCCCACCAATTATAATTTTCTTTTGTACATTATAAATTCTCTAAACAAATATTTTCAATTCAACGCCGTTTATATTTCTGTTCTAATGTTATAATTTGAGTGAAACTTAATTTCATGGTCGTCCTCCAAATGAAGCAGTGACTTCTGTAAAGGTAATATGTGTGTAACGTCCCGCAGGGTGGATATTTGAGCGACTCCGGTCAAATATCCCCTTTCGTTCAGTTAAATAAATAAACGTCTTAAATTCCACTTGGTCTCAGAATGCTTTATTAGAATGGACCAGCGCTTTTATTCATTAGACAAGCGATTGAAATTAAATAAGCAATTGAAAAGAAACAAGCAATTGAAACGAATGATTTGACGGTTGTTAAAACCGTGTGACAGGCGTAGCATGCACGTCGTCAAAACTTGCTTTTACTGGAGTGCGGTATCTTGCNCACGCATCAGTCATTGCAGTCTTTGCCTAAGCTGACACTATTTGAGGTACAGTCTCGTTGGCATATGGCGAATTCATCGATAACACTAAGGTTTTTTTTCTACAATTTCATGTCACTTCTTGATGGATGATGAATTTTAAACTTCAATTCGAATAGATAATGAGAAAAGTTTTAGAAATATGCTTCCCATTATGCATATATTTCTTCCGTGAACCAACACATGGTGAAGGGCTCGAAATGGGAACTACCTGTGTTACCACTTATTCTTCCCATTGATTGTAAAATTAAAAAATATTATCTCGATGAATAATATTGTGTTTTGTATGATAGTATACATTTAATACAATTTACCTTTCCTTAAAAAAATATCTCACTACTGTCAGAAGGTAATTTTCTCTACGGATTCATGGAGGATAGAAATCCACAATTACGAAGTAACCATGAGGAGGAGATAATGCATCCAGCATCACGCTCCGGTCGTTTTGAAGCCCAGTGTATATCCGTTACTTATTCTGCAGTAGGCTGAGTAGGTTTGGGAATACGTTAGGCGTAAGTAAAAGTCCCACAAAATCCTCATTAAAAAATCATCTTTCCTGCACTTTTACCATATTCTTTGTTATGGCTTTCCTATAGCCCAAGGTTACTAAGTTCTATCTGGCAGCGTCTGATTGTATATCGATATATCTGGCAGCTAGTTCATCAATTATTCATTGCTTTCTTTGTTCAATAAGATTAAATTTAACGCATATATTTTCGCCATCTTTCACAACATTTCACGATCTATGATAACTGAAAAACATTTTCACGACCTCTGCCATCGATGAACAATATGCATAACTTACAGGAGTCAGTGACGTCTCCTCGACTAATTACTTTCTAAATATTGATGGGTACCTATTCTTCAACGTTACATACTTATTGATCATACTTGCGTTAACTTCCTTTCTATCAGAAGAACATATTTTTAATGTTTTCAGTCCAACCCAGGCAGACACCGACTTCTTTGAAATATGACTCATTTATTTGAAGCTNCCCAAGGTTACTAAGTTCTATCTGGCAGCGTCTGATTGTATATCGATATATCTGGCAGCTAGTTCATCAATTATTCATTGCTTTCTTTGTTCAATAAGATTAAATTTAACGCACATATTTTCGCCATCTTTCACAACATTTCACGATCTATGATAACTGAAAAACATTTTCACGACCTCTGCCATCGATGAACAATATGCATAACTTACAGGAGTCATTGACGTCTCCTCGACTAATTACTTTCTAAATATTGATGGGTACCGATTCTTCAACGTTACATACTTATTGATCATACTTGCGTTAACTTCCTTTCTATCAGAAGAACATACTTTTAATGTTTTCAGTCCAACCCAGGCAGACACCGATTTCTTTGAAATATGACTCATTTATTTGAAGCTCCCGTGTTCTCTTATTAAAAATTCATTTTGATTTTCATTGTAACATTGTACCCTATTTGTTGGAACAAGTGAACTATACAGGCATATACATTGATTTCGAGAAATTCAGTGGACAGAGTCGTACAGCGCGGGGTTGCTAAAGGCTATGTCATGTTATCCGAAACGTAAGCAGTGTTTTGAGTCTCGCCGTCTGTGATTATTTCGTCACCTTAACAAGTATCGCTGAATCCAACTATACCGATCGAAAAAAATATGTTACGAGGCAGATGAAAATACGTGTTTGAATTTTCCTGAACGAAAATGAGAGTAATTCTGTCGATTTATCAGAAGCAGACCAACAATTGTGACAAATTGATTTTTTTTTTCAAATTTCGTATTCATAGTACCTTATAATTCGTAGTTCCTCCTACTCCTTAACATTCCTATAATCGAACAGCAACGCAAAAGTGTTTTTCTCTGTTTGCTACTTAATCACGACTAAACCACTGAACCGATCGTGATGAAATTTCGTAATGATATGGTTCAGATGTCCAGGATGAACATAGGCTACTTTTTATTTTTAAAATATGTGAAAAGACACATAGAAATGGTTTTAGACAATAAATGTCGTGAAAAAAAGTGTTACATTTGCTTACGCTGTTCTACAAAAACGTCCGCGACAGCAGATGTCTATCTACAAAGGTTAACCTAAATTATCGATAAAACGTTATTAAAAATATAAGTGTTAAAATACTTAAATTTAAAAGAGTAACTAAAGAAGGAAAAAACAATCATAAATAAATTTAATTGATTATTTGTTTTGTGCGTTTAAAAAATATAAAATTGTCTTTAAATCGCAAAATTTCTATGAATAGTTTAAATTTTACAAGAATTTTAATGAAATGGTGATGCCTCGGAAGTGAAAATTAGTCTGGCACGGTTCCATCTACATGGTGTAGTGTACACAGTCAAGTTTTGTATTAAATTTGTATTATTATGAATTTGAAACATTAAGATGCTGGACTTGTTTTCAAAATCCAGCAAGTAAAAGTATTTTTATCTTACAATATAGATAGATTAATTTTTTCCTGAGTTAAGGAAGATTAGTCTTAGAAATATCCGGGGCAACGTCGGGTAATCAGATAGTAATTTAAAAATAATAATGTGATGGTTTAATAGAAAATTGGTAGAAATGAGCTAAGTAAAAATTGTTGTTTATTATAATATTCATTCATATTATTTTTAATAGACTAACTACTAATAACAAGTGAATTTGACAATGAAATGACGAGAAGTAAAGTTCAATTTCACAAGATTGAAGTTGAGAAACGAGATAGTTTTTGCGACGCAATGGAAATTCGAATTTGAAAGCATAAACAAGCGTTGCGAGGAGAGGAGGATAGATGCAGTGGCGGCGATAGCGAGAGCCCGCAGGGTCTATGGCAAACGGGGGGAGTCTGTTGGGTCCCACTGTGGTAAGAATATTAAAATGAAATAATACGAAAGATAAAAATTAACAATTATCACAAGTTTCTCGACTTGATGTAAAATGTAAAACAATTTAATTATAGTCACAAATTTGTTTCTTCAACATAGAGTAGAAACGAATTTTCATAACCTCTTCTTCATAATTTCATTTTATATTAAAACATAATTTTCATAAACAGCTTTATTTACATGATTTAATTTAAATAAGGCATAAATCATACAATTTATTGTTAGTAATATTTTACAAGTCTGGCAGAATGTCAAGTTTAGTGGGTACGCGTAGATTGGGTTGTTCCCTTCTCGGCCTCATCGCATCACAACAAAAGCGTCGGAAATATCAACGTAGGAATTCTAAGAATTCCGTATCCTGTACCTGTTATTGGCAAAGCAGGAAAGGTAGAACGAAATTACAATGATATATATCAAAATAAACAATTAATATATGAAAGTTTTCGAGAGACATTTTAAATAGTTACAGTAAAGAGAAATGCAAATTGTTTTATATTGACTCTAATTTAGTAGTTCATTTAATATTGACGTGATGATTGGGTATAATGTTATAAGTCACGATACCAATTTTTTTAAAGAGGGAAGCTCATGAAAAATCATGCGGGGGTGGGGGCAATCGTTACCACTGGAGATATGCAGTACGATACGGTGTGCAGCAAAGGTCGCTTTGAAGTATATTTAGCGCAATTTAGTCTTCATATTGGCGGATCCGACAAGAGTCCCACTATTATCCTTTTGAGAACATCATCTGAGTGTCAGGCATTACCAACAACATCTCATTTTGCACATGTACCCGATAATGACCCGGCCACCCGAGCTCACATGAATCCGACATCTTTTCAATTGTCTTACAGGCGTCTTGATTACATATTGCCCGCCTCTGAATTAACTGTGGGCGTTAGTCATTGCACAGGGCAGCGTACGTGGGATGCGTAGAATTACAAATAAATTGATTTATCTTTAAGTCTACAGTGGGCTGAACAGCCCTCCGAGAATTAATATCCCAACCTACAAATATTTGGGGATGTACCGATCCTAGGTCAAGAAAGGTTCAGAAAGTCGTCTCCAGAGTGTGAGCTGATTGTGAGATTATCTTTCTGTTAACGTTTTGGGAATGTCGAAGGCAATATCTTTTCGGTGGATAGTACGCAATAAGCGATCGAAAGAAATAGGAGGGCGCTCCGCCAACTCAGCTTGCGTCCAGTCTACGCACTGGTGAAGCAGAGCATGCTTCTTTGAGGGCACGGAAGACTGCTCCAATTAAGAACGGGAAAAAGGGAACTGGGGCGGGATACTTGTCAGAAAAATGCAATATACAAAATATTTCAAAAAGTGTAATTCCGAGTACTATTATTTTATTCATTTAATGGCATGTGAGTTTCAAACTATGAGTCCAACCATTGAAATTATACACTACGATTTGAGAGGTTAACTTTGAGATGTAAATTTCATGGTTGTCCCTTCCACCTAACAATGAAGTGGTATATATATATATATATATATATATATATATATATATATATATATATATATATATATATA
>NNCF01129005.1:465768-496401 GCA_002313205.1 Laupala kohalensis
GAACTATAGATTATTCTGAGTATAGTGTTTAAAAATCATAAGAATTGAAATAACACTAAATTCACGATTTATTGTTACAATAAACACGCCCCTAGACAAAGCCTAGAGAACCTGTATGATAAATCCGCCTCTACCAGAAGGATTAATTCTTTTGTTTTATTAATCTGGAATTTTTACTTAATAAATATCTACTCGTATTTTGGAATAATAAATGGATAGCAATACGTATTTATTAAATAATTTCTTTTATAAATATTAAATCCGCCACTGCCCTTGGGCCCTTGATCGGAATTGATAGGATGATCCCTCGCAGAGTAACTTATTTCCCCCCCCCCGCCATGTGTCATATGCTTTTTTGATAATCAAGTTTATTTAATCATTCGCTGTTGCCTCGATGAGTGTCCAGGGCTCGATTCCTTAAATAGGCTCCTTCGGCGAATTTCGGTCATTCGGCGAATCCCGAATGGTGTGTATCGCTCGCCAATGCTCGCCATTGATCGTTTTCCTTTGATGTTCCCAAAAGACCGACACGTAGCGTATACCTATATTCGTGACGCGGCAAAGAGCAAGCAACCCAACCACCCTATTCGCGATTCGGCGAGCGGTCGCTCGGGATTCGCCGAATGATGAATGTCTGAAGCTGCCTTTAAAATGGTCTGAGATTTCCACACTATGCGTCGTCAGAAGGAAGTGAAATGGAAATCAAACCCTCAAGGTCGTAGAGAAGAACGCGGATTACGCAACGTTGTGGGAACGACTTATAAGGTGATACGCGTCAAGTCTGTGTAATTAAGTACACACAACGATCAGGGATTCCAATTCGCGAATGCTATACAAAATGTAAAACGATTCTGTCATTTGACCGAATCTTCCCTCTTTCATTTATGCTCCCACCCTCCGACGCGTAGACAGACCTTGATATTGAGATCTACAGAGTGAGTAAACCTAAATAGAAAAAAGAAATTAGTCAAAACTATTATTTAGTTGACGATTTTCATGTATTTGCATTCAGTGTTTTTTTTAAACGTAACTAAACTGCATATTACGAAAATTAAATTTTGTATATTTGACTAGCTATAGAATTCATGGCCATTTGACTGATTTAACTTTTATTGTACCCAATTAATTTCTAACGATTACTTTAACTTCCGTTAAATTTTGAACAGTAACAATTAACGAAGTTAACTTTTTCAGTAACAGAGTAACGATTAACGAAGTTAATTTACCGATTAGCTTCGCTCGCCTCTGAGTATTTGCACTCATTTTATTTGTAGTTTAATATATAATACAAACATTACATTACATTAAAGAAGGAATAATGTCAAGTTTTTGGGTCCAGTTGGTGACTGAGTTCAACACCGGAGAGGTCAAGCGAGAGACCGGCAGAGTTCGGGGTAGTGCCCTAGGCTTTCAACCGCCACTTCTTTGCGAATGGTATAGTCAGCTATCCGTTATATCTACATGAAAATTGATTACATTTATCTATCCCGTGTATTCTAATAATCAAGTAACGAAAGATTATTCCAAACATGAGGTGAATAACGAATGAAGATGTAATATGTAAATCAGCTCTTGTTTTAAAATTAATTTTATTTTTTATTCTTAATGTAATTGCGTTGTGTTTCGTATCGTTAATTTTACCTCAGATTTCAAGAATACTGGAATATCTACGATATACTTATATATACATCAAATCAATTTTAATTTTGATATTACCAACTGAGCACAACGAGAGGAGGGGCGAGAGATGGATTACTTGGTTCTGTGGAATAAGTAGCCAGAAACGTAGATAACGCTCTTCCCACAGCAGACTAAATATATTTCGCCTAATACGCCTCCCGAATTTTCACCTCTATCACTTTCGTTGAGCCTCCCCTCTGCGTTCAACCAGCCGAGTGTCCGTAGAACACTTTACCTGTTGCTTATTCCCTTCCTTGTGCGTTGCGAGATCTCTCGGTATCAACTTTCCCTGTTTGTGCATCCTCTTGCATCTTGTGACCTTTTCATCCTGGTCGATGGATGCAGCTCCCAGCCACCCTTCTCGCAGCCTTCGTCGTCTTCCCTTCCGGCGTAGTGGGCACGCCCTTATCTGCTAATGCGGTTTCGATGGGCATTGGCTGGCCTTGTGCCCGTCGCTCAATCGCTTTACTCCCATTCTTTACTCCGAAACGCAAACGCCAGAGATGCCTTCGGCCCAGAGGCCACGCCACAGATATCTTTTGTGGCACTCGGTGTGAGCGGAGAGAGACATTCTGTAATCGACTCCTCAATGATCTAAGCTGTAAATGGAGTACCACAATTATCTAAGTTAGATTCCTTGATACACAAGGATATTCATTGAGTAACACAGGACTTTGCTTCTGTTAGGGGAATTAATATTATCTTGAATGATTGTAAAATCGTTGAATAAAATTATAATTACAATTTAAATAATGTTCTGAAAACATCATTAACATTATTAAATATTTCCACGTGGTAGGCATGTGGGAAAGTACTTGGTCATAAAACATTTAGAAAACATAGAAAATGAAGCAGTGAACTTCGGTATATATTGCACGGATGGAGACCAATTCACAATATTCCGGTATCCGATTCCGGTACCGGTTTCGCCAACAGGATTCTGTTCAACTTCTGGTCCTAAAAGAAACCAAATTTCTATCGGTTCTGTTGTTCAATACAGACTCGAAAACTTTTCACTCTATTTCTTACAATAAAATTAATTAATTTTCTAAGTTTAGTTAAATAAAATAAATATTTAAAATATTTATTGAATGCTATATAAAACGTAAATAAAATAAATATACACATTAGACAAAAATTGAAAAAAGTTCATAGTTACGACCTTTAAATTATTTTCATTTTACTTTTAGGTTATGTACTTGAAAACTATGTTCTTCATAGCCTTTATACAATTTTGCGTCTACGATTCCGTTTCGTAGATTATACGTTCATCGAATTGTCCGCCTCATGTATTCCAATCGAACTCTGGTGGATACATTAGTAAACTTCACAGTCAACAGTCATGCAAGCAAAGGAACATCTACTGATTGGTAGCCAATTTTAATTGTTTTTCTGCTCATGTAATTCTTCAATATTAACCATACTTTGCATTTTAATTCCAATTACCCTTAAGGTAATATAACCCTCCCCTTTGAAATTCCAACTAATTCCATCGATTACTTTCTTCGATTTCCAAGCAAAAGACATTGAATAGAATTCACATTTATTAGTATAGATAATAGCAGAGTTAGTTTTATTAATAATAGTAACTGGTAATGACTATCTAATCTGTGAATTCAACTTACTGCTCGTAAGCAGCAGGACTACCATTATGTTAATTTAACAATTCTAATAGCCCGTAAGATGTGCTTTAACAGCTAAAATAGATACAAGAATATATATTTTTGCATTCATCAATTCAATGTGATACGTTTGAAAGATTTTGATTCTCTGTCTGCGGAACTACCTCAAGAATGTTTCTCCCCTGCGAAATTACCGTGGTTTCGTAACTTGGAGATGGTTGTTGTAAGTACGGCGAATCCGTGAACCCTGTCGAATTTTTGTTTTTCGACAATTATGATGAACGGCGAATCTGTGCATTGAATCTTGGGAATATGCAGTTGTACGTCTCCGCGGTTTCAGGACGACTTCCATAAAACGGTTTCAGGACGTCCTCCACTGAAATATTATAAGCACAAGTAGAAAATAATATTGCCGCAAAATCTTCGTGAAATAAGGGTGGCAAATGTGACGATGTGAATGTATATNACGATATCGATACCATCAGTGATTAACTAATGGACGAGAAGGCTAAGCGAATGAGATGATAAAACTGGATAGCTCTAGAAGATGATTGATCCAGCAGTTCATAAAAGGAAATATAAAGGATCTGGATATGTCACACGCAAACCAGGGCTAACATTAACAAATATTGTTGAATGTGTTATATGTATAACGGAAAAGAAAGCAAACGAAACTTAGGTAATTGGAAATAATTTGTTAATGAAACAAACTTCCAAATACATAGACCGAAAATGATTATTCGTTGAGAATATGGGATCAATGCTTTAAAATAAATACTACATTAAATATGAAGCAAAATTAACAAACTGGATATAAGGGTGTATTAAAAAGTTACAAGAGTTTAAAAGTGATATGCATAAGTCGCTTACATACGAAATTCACTGAATATTATTCGGTAGTTTGATCCAGAAGGTTTTGGTTTCATCATGGATGATTTCGTTAATTTTATTCATGATCAAATTTAAGGAGGAAACTAAATGTTTCGAGATAGTGAAAGCACACCACTGAATCGATAGAAAAATATCGAATAGAAGGATTATTCGTAATGGTTCTCCGCGATGCTTCACTCAACTGCTGTTTACTTATCATCGCCAGCTGAGTATTAGTGTATTCTGGTGGTGTATGGTTCCATTATTTATGAGACAAACGAAGTATTTCCAAAAAAAATTGAAAAAAATACTTACAAATTCAAAAATGTACGTACAAGTACAAACTAATTAAAATTTCAATGACGAAAACATCATATCCTATATAGTAATGATTATAAGACAATTACAAATTTTTTTTACAAATCATGTCTTCGTAATAAGTCATCAGAAGGCACTTACTCAAGGTTAAACATTTTAAATAGACTTTTGATGTAAAAGCGTACTTAACGGGTTAGAGCGTACTTAACGACGGTTGTCCGTAGCCATCGTTGATTCAACACAAAATACAAACCGACTCTCTTAACAACTATTAAAATATCCTAATCAGAATTGGTGAAACCGGACATAAATTTTTTAATCTAGATATTTATTTATCTTTATTAAGAAATAGCCATCATTTCTCCATCAAGAGGATATTTTCGAGTGCTGAATTTCTCTGATGAGCTAAACCTGGGTGCAAAAACGATCCACTCAGATGCTTCTTGCTGGAGGCTGAAGTTAAAGGGGAAATACGAGGAATGTAATGAAAGTCTGAGGTTCTGCGGACAATGCGGTAAGCTCACTGCCTTAAGCATTTCACAGCTCCGGACCTCGTTAACAACAAAATCTAATATACTATCTGAATGATTCCATTCTCTTTCACTACGACTCAGGATAATTCACACATTACGAACAAAAGAGAATTCTCCCTCTGAAAAAGGTCTTCTAAATGAGCGACACGAACTTAGAATTTGAAATGGAATACTTAAAGAAACTCAGTATTTTTTCACTGACCTATCTTTAAGGCAGGTTGGAGCAGAATTTCGCCGAGGTTAGAATATGAAAAGAAATCTCTTTTTTTTTTTAAATTTCATGTCTTATGGCGAGGTTCGGGCGAGTTGGCCCACTCATGAACCTAACCATGACTTGGGTGAGGGAATTGGTAAGAAGTGATATTGGGTTTCCAAGGAACTTATGGTACCGAACGACATTTGTCTGGAGTAGGTGAGGGAACCTCCAGTTGAAAACCTCACCTAGTTCGGCCGAGCAGGGTTTCAAGCCACACTACCGCTCAGCAGTATCGTGGAAGCGAATACGCTGCCACTAGACCACCACTTTCATCTTTTGACTTTAAAAACCATTAGATGTCATCAGGTCAATATTAGTTTGTTTGATTCATTATAGTCATTATAAGAATTATATAGGAAAAACTTACGAATGACAAAACTCGAAATTTTTTGTTATCGGCACAGAAATTATCCTGAATTAATAATAAATTTGTCAACTACCAATAAATAATTTGAAGTAAAATATTCACCCTGTAAATATAAAAAACAGATCGTTTGTAATTAAATAAGTAATTAAAAACTTACGACGTTTTATAGACGAATAATGTTTATATTTGTTGTGTAGAGCTCACTACGTTTCGACTTGGATTTAAGTCGTCGTCAGGTAATATTACCGATATTTCTTAGACTACCAGCTCAACGGAACTGGGAGTGATTTTCAGTTGAGGTTTTCCTCACAATTTCCAGACATGTTGTTTCGTTACTTTACTCTCGTCGGTATCTCAACATCCTTATCTCTGGATTACATTTGCCACTATCATCCATTCCTACGTCCGAAGTTGGAAATTAGTTGGAAGAAGGAAACTTTCAGTCTAATCATATGAAAACCTATAAACGAAGTAAGAAATACGTAATTTCTGTGTTCTTCAGAAATAATGTGTTCTCATATATTAAATAAATTTGTATCATACGCGAATTTTGATTAGTTGAATTAAGAAATTGTGTGGTATGTGTAAAAATGTTACTTGCGTTTATATAATGTTTTTATTATGTTACATATAATTAATATAAACTTGGATAACAATAATCGGAACGAATGAAATTCAAATATTATTATAACCTTATTTTTGAAAAACTAGACAACCTTGAGGATACTTTTTTTTTGTATTTCATTAATTACATCATTAAAAATGTAACTCTAAATTGCCTTGAAAATAACTATAAAAACCACCTGTCAAATCAGAGAAAATAAACGAGTAAAAAACCCAAATAGTTAAAGCTTGTGAAATGTTTTACTGTTAATTGTTATGTCACACGATTTATACAAGTTGAATGAAATAATTATTAGTTGATAATGTTTAATGTTTTGATATTACGTTTTTATCCTCTTCACAAAAATTAATGATTCCTTCGAGTTTCGTCCGCTCCTCGACGAAACACAAGTTTGCGTTGAAACATTGTGTGAGGCAGTATCTGGTGTTTTGTAAACAAGCTGCGTCAATTCTCTTTACATTATCATATTTTGTAAGCGCTTCATAGAGCTGCTGAGAGGTAGAGTGGAATAAGTCATTTATCCTTAATTCTACAGGACAGGACAATTTGCGTTTCATCTGATCAAAAATCATGTTTGAGATTATTTTAAAACGTATTACACATAAAATACAAAAAATCTATCGTTGTATGTGGTGATTTCAACATAGATTTCCTGTGTGCTTCCGATTACACAAGCTACTAATACTACACTCGTATATTATAATGAATAAAAAAATTTATGGCCAAAATAGCAGTTACATACATTTAAACTTGAGATTTCCAAGCGATTTCGAGAAATTTCTAAGAAATGGTGAAATTATCATACTTTTATCCCCTCCATAACTCCGTAATAATCGCAGTACAAAAATGTATAGAACTATTTTTATTAAAAAATTTAATGTACATTAATTTTATATATTGCAAAAATTTAGCTAGGCCTCATATTTTCAAGATATTTTCGAAAAATTGTTGAAAAGGTTAATTTCACCCCAGTGAAGACAATTCTGTTGAAAATACCTCCAAATGGATGATGAGGTTCGAATGACCAAAATGTTAAGATAAATTAGAGAATGAGGAAGGTAAATGAGGTGTGGATTTCACTGATTGCCAACAAACAATTTAATAACATGAAATATGAAAGTTGAATATAATGAAGATACAATGCTGAAATCCACTGGTATCAGATGAGATGACGCAGCTTCCTTGAAAGATGCAGCTTGGATGGCGTTGGTTCGATGTCGGAGTGATGATGTTGAAGTTGATTTGAAGACCGATTATCACGTGGCGATTCAACGGCGTGTCGCTGTCTTCACGAGATAATCTTCAAGTTGAGAATAATTCCTCCTGCTGTCTCCTGGGGAAGTGGTCGGCTTGCTGGCCGAATGACGAGAAAACTAAATCAGAAGTGACGTTGACTCCTCGGACGAGGTGTTAAGAGAACGAATGCTCACATGTCCTGGCTCACCTCTTTGTAGGCTCCGGGCTGCCTGCCCGATTGGAGCGTCGATCGTCCGATCGATAGCGTAACGTCACAGGCTAACCATATATCGATTGTTTATCCGAATCGATGGCGTGAATATTACGTAATGTTACGTAAGATCTTGTACATTGTTCCAGCGAGGAAATGCAGCTTCTTGGATTCCGGTATAATTAATAAATGAGTTTGTAATTAATAAAGCCAGGCATATTATGTCCAACCATTTCATCCAATCATCTCAAAGGCGTAAATTTTGAATGGACCTATGAGGTTTGAAGAAATTGTTCATAGAAGCTCATCAATTAAGATATGTCACTCATTGTGCACAAAGAGTATAGGATCCATAGATGATTCACTTGTCTAATGACAGAATTAAAAATGTCTGAACAACCTCTTTTCCACCCACCAAACCCGACGCTCTGTTTGGTGTAACTTTTTTGCACTAACTAAGAGGAAGGTACAGAACAATTTGGCGTATGTTAGAACTTTTCCCTTTGAATGTTTGGGTTTAAGATTAATTGCTCTATATTGCCAATATAGCCAATGGATAAGCGTGTTGAAAGGCGCCAGATCTCTCGATCGGTTGGTGAAAACTCGGTTAGGTACCCGCTGAACAAGTAACCGGCATATAGTGGAAAAGTAGTGAAAGACAGCTCACGAGTAAATCAAATTAAATGTTCACATTATAGTACAAATGTTAGTTTCATTCAATTTTCATCTGCAGTGTGATTTAATGTAGTTCTACACCGTAAAATTATGAAATGGAAATGTAAATAGAAATAATATTATAAAACATCCGTTATAATTCTAGAGAACGATTGATCCGAAAATAGTTTTTCAAATCTATTACGTTTTCAAGTTTTTAATTTTTTTTTATGAGACAAGACTAAACTCGTAAACCTGTGACCCTCCGTGGTTATACTTTATACGTTTGTACAGACGAGAAATTTGAATTTTTGATCAGGAAGAACGTAAAACCTTACGCACACGGAACCAACTGAACAATACTATCAAGTATTATATTAAAATTGGGAGTTTATACAATTGTTACAAAATAATTGTTCAAAGATAAGGTATATTTTAGAAAACGAGAAGAATTGACATTTTTCAGGGATTTTCGCATGGACTAAATTTTTGTTGACACAATTTTTTAAAGACCAATACATCAAATTTCAAGATATTTCTTTTAATTTTATGAGTGTTTCATTACATTTGTACAGTTCGATGAGGAGGCGTGATAGCTTAAACTCGAGTCTAGATGATTTCTGCGCCAACAGTGGAGTTGGTCTTTGTTACCTACTGGAAAAGGTGTTCGCAAAGTTCCGGGAGGGATATGTTTTCAGTTTCTTCAAACCCCTCACAATAAGAAAAAAGGTTTTCTGTTCGCAAATGACCGCCCATAATCTGTTAGCATAGGGCCGTGTTCGCAAAATGCCGGCAACCGGACGAAACCCCAAAGAACAATGTTAAAGTACAAGGATACCGTAATTTTTTTTTCATTTGATTTATAGGTCTTTTTAACCCTCTTCCTCAGCACATAGCCATTACCAGGATTTACGCACCTTCTTGGTTATTTTCTCTCTTATTTCCTCGAACACTATTCCCTTTTTATTTGATTTTCTTTCTCTTGGTTATGTCCAATACTTTTGCTTCCTCTTCCCATTTGTCACTTTGCTGTTATCTTAAGAACGCACGCATTAGCCGTCCCGAACTCGTGCTGATCGAGTGCTTCTTTCACCCAAAAACAGTCATTCTTGCCACTCCCCGGACCAACATTGACTCCGTCGCAAATTCTTCAAAATCGAGGTACGTCTCCTTCTCGTCTATGTACCGTCCCCAATTTTTGGGGTTGAATATATATCTAGAACTCTCTTTTGCTAACCACCTTCCTCGTTCTTCTCAATTAACTTTGCAATGATGTGGTATATGCTTCACTGTGTCAGCCGCATAAGCGCATATACATTTTTCTGTTTTAGCAAATCTTTTTTTAATAGAAATATCTATTTATTGCTCCGTGTCCTGTAAAAACTTCCGGAGTTGGTCCATTTTGTTGAAACATTTTCTATTCTTATGCATGAATTCCATTTTCTGTATGAATAAATGTAGGTCTCTTCCTTCCTTCGCGTTTTCCCATTTTATCTGCCAACACAAAAGCATCTTTTTGGTGATACTTTCTTTCCACAAGGGCCTACAAGGGTGCAAACTGCATCATTGAATTTTTTTTTGGGGGGGTCGAAAAATGGAGTTTTTTTGGAAGTCTTTTTTGGAAGATTCATTGCTTTGCCTTCAGTGCATAAGTTTACTGTGCGTGATCAAGGACCGAGCTGAATTCTGTATCTCGTTTTTTTCCCCTGAATTGCCGTTCGAGAATCTGCGTGTTTTTTATAGTGCTTTACCCGATTTATATTGAATTAACCAATTTTTATTGTGTTGACAATAGTTTTTGCGTTTCTTGTGAATAATAAACTGTTAAATATGACAAGTGGATAGAACTGTGCCAAATACATTTTTAGAAATAATGTAATAATCAGTATATCTTAAGTAATATGCAACGGTAGTGGATCTTGTGAGCCGTAGACTGAGAAAGCGTTAAGCGTTACTGCGTGCGGTTTAAGGCAAGAACAGAGGTGAAATAAAAACTGTAATTTCTCGAATTGTACGTTGATATTGGATTCTTTAATATAAATTTCGTTCACGAATATATGCAGCCATGCACACCTATACTTGTTACTAATCATGCAATTGCAAAATAATTGTTAGAAAACATTTTTCGTGAGGATTTTCCTCGCCTAATTTTCTTAAAATCGAGTGACTAATTGTGTTGTAATTGCTTCATCCTGTTTCTTTTTATATTTTACATGTGAAGTGGCGGACATTTATCCGGTGAAATAATCCAATGAATTGTTAAGAAACCTCGAAATCTGAGTTTAGCGCATATGAAAATATCTTATTATATATGGAATCTGAACATGGTCCTTTGAAATTTGAAAAAGTGAAACTCTATTATGCTACGTTCCTAATTGTTAGCTGCTGAAAGATAATTTGAAACCTAATAATGTACTATATTATAATCTCATTTAGATTTATCCTTCATAAGTAAAGTATATATAGATGAGCATTCCTACATTCTCGTATACGTGGTCGAGAGAGAGTATTTTAACAGAGAAAAAAATTGCGAAATTTTGAATGAAATATTCGTTTTTAGTGTCCCTAATACCGATTTCTTTTATTTCGACGCCCGTCTGTCTGTCCATCTGTACTGTATCGATACTAGCTAAACAGACGAGTCAATTTTATTCATATTTCATATTTTGAGTAGTTGTTGATTTTTCTTTTTCATTTTTCATTGGTTAGTCACCCTGTTCCTCAGCCTTTCAGCCACTATCTGGGTTTTGCGTCTCTTCCTACATATTGTCTCTTCTCTAGGCTGCTCCTGTTCGACTTGCTGCCAGGGTTGGCAGTGCCATTTCCGTGGTGTTTTGGAACATTCTACTATCTAGTGCATGATTTTGATTGCTTTTCGCATTAACATTATCTTTGTGATATATTCTTCAAAGTCATGATATATGTCCTTTGTTTGAATGTATTTTGTCCAATCTGTTGTGTCGTGTATTCCTTGTTGCGCCAACTGTCTTATCCAAATATACCGCAATCGTGTAAAATGTGGTCTACTGTATCATTTGCTCTCCCGCATGCACATATTCCATCATTGGTAATTTTTCGCTTGTGTCAAAATGTTTTAAAACCGTCATGGTTTGTTAAAATTTCCATCATATGCGGTGTACGTCGAAACCGTTTTCGGTTATTGTAGCTGTAATGCACATTTTTCATAAATCTGTACGTATGTCGCACGAGCTCTGAAATTTTTATTGTTTTAAATTTTTGTATTAAAGAATATTTTGAAACTTTTATCACAAGCGGCTCAATTTTTTTCTTTTAAGTTTGGAATAGATGTAGGAGAATAATCCCTCTCAGCCGAATTATTACCTCAATTATTTATCCCATTGATCTTATTTATGCACTATATCAAGAGAGTTCAAAACTATTTAGTAGTGAAGATGTACCAAATCAAGCGAGGTATTAACTTCAGAAATCTGTAGTCTGTAAAATATCGGAAGACGGCTGGCTATCTCCCAAACAATCACCGCTTCCACGTTCTCAAATGTCTTGATCCAGAGACCATTCTATCATCCTCACCCTCCGCATTCAGAATAATTCGCCTACAGAATATTTCTTACTGCAAACTATTTTTACTGTGCATGTAAAAGTAAAAAAAAAATATTTATTTTGGATTCTGCGCAAAATTTCAAGAAAAATTGAACCAACCAAAGCCATTTTCAAGCAATCCCTTTATCTTTATTTTATACGCAGAAGATTTAACTGTTGTTGTCAACATCAATATAGAATGCATGAAAATGGTTGCCTTTTTCTTTTTAAAGTTAGTTTGCGTACTGTACAGATAAGAGTCTTAAATGTGCGTGAGAAAGCATGTGCATTGGATTTGCATATGGGTTTTGAAGTGGAATTAGGGAAAATAAGACAGATAAAGTTGTCAAATATTTATAAATTTTTGGTATATGATTTGGGAGTCAAAGTGAAGGGGGGGTAATTGTTTTTGGGAGGAGTTCCTTGGAAATTATGACACGGGGGGTCTGCGTCATTGGGTTTAGTGGGGATTGGGATCCTCTTCTTTACATCCTTTATTGATACCTTTTTTTCTTTTCATTTTATTTATCGATCTCTTTAATCATGTTCCTCAGCACACAGACATTACCAGGGTTTACATGCCTTATTGGTGTTCCCTCTCTTAATAGGTATTTGCTTTCTCTCCACTTGTTTGCTTTCTCTCCACTTTCTCTCCACTCTCCACGAGGCCGCACGCATTCAACTTCGTAAACCACAGCCCTCATGAAATGTACACAGTGGCCACGCCCAAACTCGTAGTGAACCAGCGCTTCTAAACTGTCATTCTTGCTACTTCCCGTACCAACATTGACTGCGTCACATATTCTTCGAAATCATGAAATGTATCCTCCTTGTCCATGTATTGTCCGCAATTTCGGGGGTTGGATATTCCTCTACTTCTTAATTTTCCTAGCCACCTCCCGCGACCTTCACAATTTATTTTGCATTCGTATAAAATATGCTTCACTGTATCAGCCTGATTTCCGCATACACACTTATCAGTTCTTGCAATCTTTCTTTTATGAAGATAGCTATTGGATGCTCCGTTTCCTGTTATAATTTGCAGGGTTGGTCCATTTGACTGAAAGCAATTTCTGTTTTTATGTATGAACTACATGAATCTGTATAAACTTTCTGTATGAATCGATGGAGGCCTCTTCCTTCCTTCGCCTTTTCCCACCTTATCTGCCAACACAAAAGCATCTTCTTGGTGATCTTTCTTTTCCATCCTTTATTTATTAATTAATTAGTTCCCAATCTATATCAAAAACCTCTCCATGCCGCCGAAGATATCATGCAGCGAACTTATCGATCTCAGGAGCGATAGGTAATACTCCCATTATTACCAGTAACGTTTTTGTTGCTACACTACGATAACATCCGCTCCATTCACTAAACAAACTCTTTGTGCACCGCTTAATTTTCTGCCATTATGTATGAGTATAGATCTCCTGTGCTATGTCCTAGCACAATACGTCAAAATGGGCAACATCACTCCCTTGCATAATTTTACATCATTCCGTTTCATATTGTATTTACTGAAACCAAGTCTTTGTAATTAGTACATTAGTTTCTTTACATTTTCCACAACATACTCAAAATGGTTGGTAAATGTCAACTTCTCGTCAATTCTAAAATATTAAATTTTGTCAACTATTTTCAATCGATATATAGATGGATATATAGATGTAAGCTTTCACGGCCGGTGTCATTAATATTATTGTCGTTTTCCGGGCTATTAAGCCGTGGTCCACTGCTATTTCTTCTAGACGTTTCGGCAGCTACTGCGGCTGCCATCTTCAGTAGGGGCGTCGTGGGCGTAGTGTCCTCCTCGGCGTCCCCGGTTCCAACTAGCGAAAATCCAACGCATACCAGCATATATTCGTTTGTATTTCTTATATTTGTTATACGCTTGAGTTTCCCATTCGCAGAAAATGTCTTCCCACTTACGTCTAGTACCCAATGTATATGTTTCCACTCTCTTCGACCAATTCGTCTTACAAGTAATATCAGTCGTAGTTCCTTCCATTTCTCCTCTATCGAAATTTTGTGTTATTATGTCCTGTATAAAGTCTTCCTCCTCAACCCCATCATCCACACCAAATAAAATAAATTTCGGACGCACCCTTTTTACTTCCTTGTCCTGGAGATTGTCACAGTCAATGATAACTCGTCTAATGGTTTCTATATCTTTATCCCCTCAACAACAACCACCACCGGTTCATTCTAACCAACTTCCCGCGGCGTATCCACAAGCTACCTTTTCTGCATAACTCAGTTTTCTGTTATCTCTCCCACTCCCTTCACTGTATAATTCTTTCAAGTCCTTCAAATCATGTCCAATTGTCCCTAGTATATCTGCCCGTGTCTGGTGCAAATCTCCTACTAGTTTTCCTTCAGTTCCTTCCAACTTCTTTCCCATGTGAAGATGCACAAATCCAATTTCATCCAGCACTTCCCAATAACATTAGTCATCTTGTACATCTTCTCTCCATAAAGCTTAATTGTCTTGAATAATCTAGATCACAAATTCCCTGTCTTTTCCCTACAATATATACCTCCCTTTGCTGTGAATTATGTTAATTTTTCCTCATTCATTCTGAACATCTTGTATGTCCTTCACCGTTTTTATGCGAGTTTTTAAATTCACATTTTCTTTATACAGTTACCATATCTCCCCACATTTGCATGATGCAATCTTTCAGAAACGCCTGAACGTTCCCAGCAGTCTTCTGAAATTTTACACAATTCATTGTTTGAATTATCATTTCATATTTTTTCTCAGCTTTAAAAAATTCCAAACTTGTGAATTCTGCACTACCATCCTCAACAGGCACCGGTCGTCTTTTTTGCGTACCTCTCCCTGCACACTTCACTTCATCTTTATTTCATCGCTCAACCCACAAAAGTGACTATATTGACCAGGGGTCTTTTGTAGGTAGGCATCATCATCTCATTTCTCATTCTGTACCGTTCCTCCATCGTCACTATCTTCTCTTTCGGATGGTAAATACTCCAAAGACTTCCGTTGGGCACGTTCACGTGCCTTACGTCGTCCTATTCGTTTCCCGTCGTCTTCATCCATTCTTTTGAAGTTTCAGGTATATCTGTCAGGTGGATTCCTTATTTTGAATCTCGTAAGTATGTAAACATCATAACAATTGCATTCGTACGTGATTCATTTTTCTTTCAAAGCTAATACATAAGCAACCTCATCTTCTCCAAATTTTATTACAAACAATTCAAAAAAAAACTATTTTCGTACGAATAATGAACTTATGACATGTACATAAGTCTAATTAACTCGTAGTAACGCCAGGAAAAGAACACAAACACTAACACGCAAAAACATAAACACAAACTTCATAAAGTAATTGCGTCTCCCTCAACGGACCAAATACCGCCAAAATTGGCTCACTCACTTCCCGAAACTTCTTCCTTCTTCCGATTTACAATTCTGTGCATTAATCAGTTAATTTCTTGTTGTTGTTTTTTGAGACTGAAAAGACGGAAGGATGTAAGTGCATATATTGACACGTTAGCAACCAATCAACTATACCGTAATATCAGATACTCCTGGATACCGTAATATCATCCATTTTCCTGTTATGCACATGGTACAAATTTGCATGTTCTCTGTTCAAGTCATTTGTTTCCTTATCACGCATGGTCTGATTCACATTTGTTTTAACAACTGGATATGACAAAACATTTTCAATAGATATCACTGTGTATCCAAGAGGGATTATATATACAAAATTTCCAATACGACGTGAGTGATTTCGCGGGAACTGAGTTAGCTGAAATATATGCAAAAATTAATGTAATTCATTAAATTGTATGTTATTAAAAGAATATATAATAACAATGTTAGTAATTTGTTTATAGTTTCCACCATACATTTTGAAATTGTTGTTGAATTTGAAACTACGACCCTCGCCACGTAAAAAATACATGGTGAGGCCCCATAAAATAAATACTAAAAATAACACTCCCCCTCAAAAAAGAGAACAGTTAAACCTTGTGTATGACCAAGTGAAGGTTAATGATTATATTTTAGCTAAATATAAGATAAATAATCCTTGGAGAAGAAACAATTTATTTTTAATGGTAATATCAGTCTCCTCCATGGGAACCGTATTGAGTTCTGTCGTGTAGCAAGATACTCTGTACATTATCATGCGCGTCTCGGGTTAGAACTGCAAAGTAAAACATAGACTTTGTGTATCAAGGTTGCGTGGTGAGATACACTACTGGAGATCAGCGTCCGTATGGACTGGATTACATCCCTGGGGATACCAGGTCACGATGAAGCTCACGATTCATGTTTACCTCAATGTAAATGACACTTTGAGAAGACGTTGTGTTAAAGACACTCTGGATATACAATTATTATGTCGAAAACTATTCCATGTAATATTTCGTCGTGATATTTTACAAAATCGCTATTTTAATGTTTTTTTAAATGAAAGTGTTAGTTTTTTAAAACTTTAAAACTAGTTTGCCTTTTTCTTGACACGGAACCTGTTTGTATTGAAATAGTAAATATATTTCATAACTCTAAAATGTAATGAAAAAACAGAAGTAATTTAAGTCGTGGAAATGTATACCATATTTGTCTGGCTCACAGTATATTGGTATTAACAATAACCAAACATTAACGAACCTCTTTTTTTCTTTTACTTCGTAAATATGCTCTAGTAGATAGATAAAGGATTAATTAGTATTTGATAACATTTTTGTAACATGAGTTAATTTTACCCATGTATAAAGTTTTGTTAAAATGGGTTATCTTATCCTATAACTATCATATAAATTGAACTTATAACTAAATTTCATTTCAGGTTAGTAGAAGTTTCAAAATGCACTATCCATTACAGAGTTAATAAGGTTATGAAAAGAGTGAGATGAAGTGAGCACGCCAACAGAAAAAATGTTACAAGACGATCTGTAAATTTAGGATGAGTTTCGAAATTAAAAACAACGTAAGCATAAGTCTTCCACGCCATTGCATACTTCTTGTATATGGCACACCGATTTGTTTTATTTTCTTCCGCGTGAAAATGATATACTTTCATTTACTATATGATAACTTCAACCACGTAATGGCGCAGAGTCAGGAATCGAACCGAATTATATATTACATTACACAAAACCTTTTATTACTTATATTTTCCTCCATATTTTCTGACCATTATCGAATCATGTAAGTTTTTCTTATGAAAGAAAAAAAAGATGCTTCAATTGAAATTTATTTTATTTTGCATAATGAACTTCCAAAAGTATTTAATGCTGAAAAGTTATTTGGGACGTATTTCTGGTGTTTGAGATGACTTTTGATATCCACTTGTGTTCATCCCGCGTGCGTTACGGCACAGCGTTTGAGGTCAGGAAGGAGATCCACTTGGGACAAATTTTAGGATGTCTTTGGTCCCTTTATGAGCTGGACCGTAGTTTACGTCTCCAACGGAGGACGATACAAAGCGAGGAATGCAGGTTTACCGCCAGAATTTAAAGAACGTGAGGATGGAATGAACGGAGACCATCTACTCGCTTTAAGAGATCTTCATTCTCTCTCTTACTATTCCTCGTCATCTCCCATCCCTACTTATGTTCCTCACTATATCTTTTATTAAATTTTCTCTTCCTGTCCTCTCTCCCTTGTTCCTTCCCTGTTCTCTTCTTTTACAGCAATATGCGGCAATGCACAGCATCATATTCTGCACGCTAGACGCCAACATTTTTCTGTGTGCTACGTCACCCCAAGTATGGACGATTTTTACCAGTGGCCTGNCGTATTTCTGGTGTTTGAGATGACTTTTGATATCCACTTGTGTTCATCCCGCGTGCGTTACGGCACAGCTTTTGAGGTCAGGAAGGAGATCCACTTGGGACAAATTTTAGGATGTCTTTGGTCCCTTTATGAGCTGGACCGTAGTTTACGTCTCCAACGGAGGACGATACAAAGCGAGGAATGCAGGTTTACCGCCAGAATTTAAAGAACGTGAGGATGGAATGAACGGAGACCATCTACTCGCTTTAAGAGATCTTCATTCTCTCTCTTACTATTCCTCGTAATCTCCCATCCCTACATATGTTCCTCACTATATCTTTTATTAAATTTTCTCTTCCTGTCCTCTCTCCCTTGTTCCTTCCATGTTCTCTTCTTTTACAGCAATATGCGGCAGAGCACAGCATCATATTCTGCACGCTAGACGCCAACATTTTTCTGTGTGCTACGTCACCCCAAGTATGGACGATTTTTACCAGTGGCCTGCGCAGCAATTACTCTCTATGGAAAATGTAATAACAAACGGAATGAAACTGAAAACAAAAAATTTGTACGAAATGTACAACACAAATACATACAACCTCTAAAGTAAAAGGAGACGATGATGAATGTAGAAATGGGGAAGTTTAATGATAATATAATGAAACATTATGTAGTCAAATGTATTAAAAATGTATCGTATCGTGAATTAATTATTATGAGAATTTATAAACATTATTGATTTATAGGGTTTTACATTGGCCTATCTAATATCCTATGGTAGAGTTAAGTGTCGAAGATATATCATTCAGACAATGATACTAAGTGAATGATACATTTGAAAGCGTGAATTAAAATAGGATAAAATTATTGTTCACTGGAATATTAAAACGCTTATTGATGATAATGAATGCACATGACGGAATGCTTGGTAATCGAATCAACTGACTAAACATAGATTAAGTATGATCATTTAATTACTGCTTCACTGGACAACGTTTGAAACAGAGGTATCGGTATCGACAAAATACCAGGTTTGTGAAAATTAACATTAATTATGCAACTCGTGTTAATTATTGAATAATTTTAATTGTTTAATTATGTTGTGGCAATGGTAATATCTGTTGCGAATTACATTATAAGCTGGCGCAAATAATAAATTCAGTGAATTTAGTAGTTCCCCTCTGCGTTTAACTTTGTTCACGTCATATTTTATGAGAACGATACGAGGAAATATTAGGGGTGGGTTGATAAAACAACAACACGTTCATTTTTATTGTTTCTTCGGAATTTTATCTCTGGGACTTAGTGGACAACACGATAAAGGCTTATATCGGCGTAGACAACTATTATCAGAAGATGTAGTACTCATAACTTCTCGTTTCTTCATTGTTCATGTCTAGAAAAATGGATGTCTAGTCGACATATAAATTACTCCTTATTCTTATACAATCTTTTACTTAAGATTATCATAAACATGAATGTTAAATAATATAAAACTATATGGTGTTTTATCGAAATATTTATTCTAATATTATGTGATGAAATATGAATAACTTCACGTTGTAGTTACTGTATAAACATCATCATTTTACTTTCTGATGTTAATAAGGATCTGTGGTGATTTTTTTAGATTGAAAAGTTTTGCCCATACTTCTAAATCTAAATCCGTTAAACCCATCCTGGCCCGGGTTTTTCTCCGTTTTTCCTTCTGGTAGAGGCGGATTTATCATAATGGTTCTCTAGGTTTTGTCTAGGGGCGTGTCTATTGTAACAATAAATCGTGAATTTAGTGTTATTTCAATTCTTATGATTTTTAAACACTATACTCAGAATAATCTATAGTTCGATAATAACTTACATGTAATTTTTTGCTTAAAATTACAAACATATTGACATTCTATTAGTATTATAACTCGCAGCTAACTTTTTATCTTATCTAGGAATTTTTGCTGAATGTTTTGAATCCGCCTCTGCCTTAGGGCCCTTGATCGGAATTGATGGGATGGTCCCTTGCTTGCTTCCGGAGAGCAAATTAGTTTTTTTTTCCTCCACGTGGTCATACGCAGTTTGTACTGTTTTTTGACAATAAATTTATTATTATTATTATTAATAATAAAAATACTTGTAAAATAATGGTAATCGAAATTCGTTCTAGTTATTCCTTTGTACTTAGCCGCTAAATTTTGAACTAAAGTAATTGAACAAATTTTGAACGTAAAAATTGGATATGTTTGACTTGTGTCTACACGTTATTACCAACGTAGCATTGAATAATAGGACTACTAAGCAATATTGGAGATACAGAACTTTCTTAATTTCTTTGCCTCTTGACGAGGGTACCTCTACCCCACAATAGACTAACTAGTTGGCCGATTTTCGCAAATTACGACCATGAAGGGTCGAACAATCTGCCTTTGGTGGAGAAAATTATTAATCAAACCTCAAAAACAAGCACCTTTATTTAATATATTGATCAATATCTTTATTTGAATGTTTGTCCTTTTCTCACCGACTCTCCGCGTTCATGTACATTTTAAAAACATGCTATACAAGTACAGGTTGAACCATATTTTTCGACTACATTTTAATGCACGCTCCTAATGGATTAATCGATTAAATTGAACAATTAAATATTCTTTTTGTTAAGTATGTGTCTCAGAAAGATTGAAATGTTTGTATAGTTTTACATATCATTCACAATTTTCGAGGTTCTTTCAAAGCGTCATTGTTTTACTATTTTAAATCCAATGTTCACTATGGCCATTCTGATGAATATTAGATGGAAAATAATTCCATATTCTTGTAAATGAACTTCACAAGTCTTTCAGATATTTCAGTGGTTCACAAAAATACTGAAATTTCATTTAGAATTTTTACCGTTCTGAGACATGAGAATTTTGAAAATCTTGCTGTAAAATTCTGCAATTTTTTGGAATTGTTCATACGTAGAATAAAGTAGAATAAACACTAAAACCAGTTACATATAATATATTGGGGTACATGCAAAACTGAATTCTTACCTTACTATAAATTACATCCAAGAAACGAACAACATTTTAATGTCCCAGTTCACTTAGCGTTACGCAGGGTGTACCGCGGGAAGGCGAACTGAATTACACCCCAATTTTTTTCTTTGCTTAACAGCAGCGTCATATTTTTTCGTCATGTTTCTTCGTCATAGCTGCGTCGAGTAGTTTTCCTATCTCTTCTGAAAGAGTGATTACAGGAGAGGTTTGTATTTGTTTGCCATAATCTTCACAAAATGAAAGCTTCTTAGATTATTTGCTCTGTGTTTTGCAATGTTGCCTTCTAGGAATGCTATTTTCTCATTTGTCTGCTGCGCGCATCTTTCTCTCCATCCTTTCAGATGTTTTTTCCAAAAATTTGAAAATGTCCGGATGTGGAGATCATCTCGTACGATTGACTGCTTTTCCCATTTAGCAAGAAGAAAGTCAGATACAGGTAATGTCCTCTTCTAATGCCATGAATGGTGAAGAACTGTAAAAAGTGTTTTGCACTGAACTTAAAGGTTCCATCGACGAATAAAGTTTCCAGTTCACACAAGACACGTAAATTTTTCTCACATAAATAAAAGATGTTATTTTCCTTATCATTTAACATAAAAAAATGTTCTCCGTCGTGCGTTTTCACTTCCATCTCATCGATAGCTTCGTATATGTCTTTGGTGCTTCTTAGTTTCGGTGGAAAAATAGTTCTCCTTGCTCCGTAGATAGCTTGTTTAAAGCAGTTCATATTTATATTCGTGAATTTCTTCCGATTAATTCATGATGAATCAATTTGGCTGGGCGCTCTAAAAGATTGCGTTCTGTCTTTCTTTTCACATTATTTCGTGCAATCTGTCTTTGAAGAATACAGTCTCCGTCACTTGCGTGGCTATGCTCTAATTTCGATTCGAATATAATTGTTCCGCTTTCATCCGTCTTAACATTTTCTTTCTGTGCATCTCCAGCGTTGAGATCCATCGCTCAAGAGTTTGTGAAAACTAAACTTAAAACCTCCTATCACTAATAGTGCCTTACCACGTTCACTCAGTTTGGTCAGTTAAGTTGAGTGTCATATTCAACGAGATATAAGCTATGTAAGCTACTCAACGTCTCACTTCTCTGTTGCAAATATGTCAATATATGAGGTACGTATATATGTCAATATACGTACTCCTTATTTTCAACTATTTTTCATCCTCCTCCAATCTGCAAAGCACAGGAATGTTCCCCCTCCCCACCCCCACCGCGGGACGCAATTAAGCCATGCACTTCTGACAAAGAAAAACCGAAAGGGTGCTAGAGAGGGGAAGTTGATCACGGGAGCCAATCCAACTATATCTTTGTGGCCAGGAAAAACTGTCAAGGGATTAACTGGGACGCAAGCAAAGAGAAAGTTGACCGCGGGACCCAATCAACAGTCACCCGAAAAAACTGAATCCACAGAGGTAGACAGGGAGCCAGATTGCAAAGATGTGACCAGTACGTTGGTTAAGAAATGGGAGGCTACTTAGTTACTTGAAGAACAATATAGAGGGATCGTTGATCTCTTGAGCTTGGAAATAGAGATAATAAGCAATAACGATTAAAAATAACCCGGTGGTAGTGAAAGAGGATATGGGTCAAGACTGTGGAATGTTTCGACGTCCTAAGGAACAGAGGTACGCACTTGACAGAATAAGAGAAAGAGTTTTCAAAGGCGGTGAAAACTCTTTCAAAATGTGAGGAATCACCAATAAAACAGGAAAATTCACCAAATAAGGGCACCTAACCCTCCAGAAGAGGTCATCAGAAGGGATAAGAAAAAACACAGAAAGAAACGGAAGAAATAGAAGGACCCAATAGAGGGGAAATTCCGAAAAATGGAAGAGGTCAAGGAGATCTAATAGAAGAATTAGCTCAGGATAGCAAGCAATGATGGGAATTCCAACTTTAAAAAAACTCTATGACTACTACCTGAAAGGAAACAAAGGTAGAGGCGGATTTTTATACAGGTTCTCTACGCTCTTCTCTATTGAAATAATAAACCTCAAATTTAGTGTGATTTTATTATTAATGATTTATAAACAATATTTTCCGAATACTCTTTAGTTTGATGATAATGAGTACTTCTGAAATAACTTTTTTTGTGTTCAATTTTTTTGGTATTCTCTTAATATTATAACATGTACCGAATTATTTTTATTATCTTGGTACTGTGTTGAAATGTTAAATCCGCCTCTGCTTTAGGACTCTTGATCAGAATTGATGGCATGGTCCTTTTCTTGCTTCCGGAGAGTAAATCAGTTTATTATTCTCCACGGGGTCATACGCAGTTTGTACTGCTTTTTGACAATAAATTTATTATTATTATTATAGATTCATAGAAAAAGCTCGGAGCAAGAGGCTCTGTCCCCTTCCCTCCTTCTACCCATCACAACACAAACACACGTTGCGTCAACCCGTTTAACTTCTCCGNTCTACCCATCACAACACAAACACACGTTGCGTCAACCCGTTTAACTTCTCCGTTTCCAGGAACTATCCAACAGAGGTTCGTCAAAAAATTAATGTTTTAGTCAATACCTGCCAGCTATTATACGCTGAAATGGAGAAAATGAAACTGTTGCACGCATGTTGATACGAGCTTGAGTAAGAGGGGTTCTACTGTAGTTACAAATCTAGGTTACAACTTCTTTATAGGTACTTGTTTACATCTTGTTGTAGACCAATTTTAGTATTTTTTAACTTTCAGTTTTTCGTGGTCGGGTTTTAGTTTTTTATTTAAACTTTTATTTTATTTATTACTTTTTAGTTCTTAGCAACAGTATTTGATTAATAAAGCCAAACAGAGGGTAACAATATTTTTTTACGTGCCATACCCTTCCCAACCTCATCTCTAGGGGTATCATGCTACTCATGTGGTGTGACCTTAGGCATCGGGAGTACGATTGTTCATCTGAAAATCCAGGAAAAGTATGGCTTCGACCTCATTATAGGTCGGTTTTTCATTATTTTTACGTCTTGCCCTTCTCACCTCACATCCAAGATTTTCGTGCCCCCCACCCATATGATAATATCGTGAATATAACGACATTGATAGTGTATTTATTCATCTCAGAAACTCTAAAAATCATGGATTCGATGCAAGTCATTTCTTTACAATTATTATTTTCTGCTATGCTTCCTCATTAAAGATTAATTTAATGAGCTTATCTTAATATGAATATTTACCGAAATAATTACTGTAAGGATTGTTTGCTGTGGATAATGTTTCAGACTTAAAACTCAATACTGACGTCCCCGATGACCGAAAATCATGTATTGCTCAATTGTATGTGGGTCATACTTCGTACTACTTAATTAAACTGTCTGATGTATTGGAATTTTCTGTGACATTCCCTATTCGAACATTTCTTTAACTTGCCTTACTCCAATCGTCTTTTATGTTTCAATGCTGATCGATACAGTATTATCCACAAATAAATAAACAACAATGAAAAGTTCAATAACTTTTTATTCCACGAAAAGAGTTCATATTTAGTTTTAGAAATAAATAATTTCGATTGTTTTGGAGGAATAAGAATCCTGTAAACATTTTATTTTGATTGAATCACAAATTACCACCATTTCTTTGTGCAAATAAAGTAGTTCATGACCCAGCTCTGCCAATGAAAACTGGCTCTTTTTTCCAAGGATAAATTCTGCTCTGTAAAGTTAATGCTCAGTGCTAAACGCTATCTCACAAATTCAACAAATATGTCACGGAATATTATCACAACTTCGTCCACAATCTGACAGGAAACATCTAAAATGACAGTTGCGTATATATGAAGACTAAAATTTATTACTCCCTCTTGATTATGAATCAAATGGTAATGAATTCCTTGTATGAATACGAAAATGTACGTACTCTATTACAACGCGTGCAAAACAAAAGGGTCACTGAGATCAGAAATAAAGAGCTGCGTGTACATTTTTGTATCTTTCCACACTCACAGAGAATTTTTTTTCCCTTGAACAAACAAAAGGAGTTGGTATCCATTTAATATATAAATACTCAGTGACAAAGTTGGTAACTATATAGAATAATATAATTTTGAAATGTTAGCAAAGTATATTTTGAACTCGACGAGAAAATGAAGAATGGGCCCCATTGAGCTCCGATGGATCTACCGACTGTCCTGATGTATAGTGATGCTTCATTTGCTCGTGTGTTTCTAACTTTCATTTGATAAGCTAGAAACAAATACGCACTAATAATACAAGTACTTCGTTTGTTAGGTTTTCAGATGTTGCTTATCTCTTACACTGAAGCAAATAAATCTTTACTGAGGAGAGTATTTTAAACGATGACTCGTTCATTTCTAATAGTTTGAATAATTCGTTCCATGATCTAACTTAGAATCTGCTTACTCATATTGACGGAATAGCGTCCATTACGTGTAAACACAAAAATGAGGTTAGGAATTCTCTCTAATTTTAAAAACCTGAAAAAAGAGAAAATTTTCAATATTTGCAACAAAGGTTTTGTAATACGTGTGAGAAACAACAGTTCTAATTTTGATTTGACAAATATCGTAGAATGTGAGATTGAATTCGTTAAAAATATTAGACAATACGTATACTCTGGTATCCTTCTTTCCGAAGTCTTTCCATACTTCTTATATTTTTCCCCTCTACCATTGCCAAAAGATGCTATTCTTGTTGTGTAATGATAGAGATACTTTGTACACACTTAAGTATAAAATTTCGATATCTTATAATGTTTTCGATGTCTTATAATAACTTATTTGTATAACACCTTTTGTATATGAGTGATTCAAACTACATTATGCAGAATTGCATTCAGTGACCGAGTATAGGTTTAAAGGTGTGGTCTGATGAGTGAATGAAATAATATAATCTTTTTATTCAAAACATTACTTTTAAATACGATCTTAGCGCAGACTCAATTGACTCTCTAAAACACGTGACAAAACATTACTTTAAAAAGAGAAAAATTGTTTATTGTTCAGTTTTTGTTAAGGGGCTAGAGGGTCCGGTTTCTCTCCACCCCCCAAACTCCACCCCTCCCCCATTATGTCCTTGTAGCAGAGGTTCAAGACGCTCATCTAGCACAATCCATGTGTCATTCCACCCTCACTCGTGCCGTCTGGCCGCCGCCATGAGAAGCACTCTGTGCGCTACGCGTCGCGAACACGAGATGAGGCCACGATAATTAATGATGAATGGGTGATGTCGTGCGAGGGAGGACGTCATCAGTCGCTCGCAACGCGGGGGCGCGCGCGCGGTTCAGTGGCGTGATGGCGAGGTGACGCGACGGCGCATTGCGTACTGACGCGAAATGGGTGCGGCAGCGGAGCGTGAATTGCACACAGAGTGACTACGGTTATTACTGATTGAAAACTAATTACGAGAGAATTCTTTTTCGGATGCCATTTAAAATTTTTGAGAGAAATCGCTCAGTTTTTGAGAAATTTTGGCGAATAAGATTTTGACACTATTCTCGTCTAATATCGTATTGCAATTTAAATATTTTTGACGAACTTGTTAACTTCTTAAAAGATCGTTTAAAATATTTAAATTAAAATAAAATTTTATTTATGTTTCATAACATTATTCGTCAACCGGTGTACCACTCACTGCTGGATCGCAAGATAAAATGGTCAGCACTAAAAAGAGGGAATGAATGGTTGTTTATTATTATCATCTGTTGAAGGAACAAGTTTGCTATGGCAAACATATTATTGAATCATATGTAGAAACAGGAAAAATAAAGTAAACTTTTTTGTAATTGATGTCCAATCAGGCGTCGAACTTTTACTCGGGACAAGGCGTACACAATTTGCGTCAAAGATATGTTGCGTCAATTAAAAATATGCTTTTTTGATAATTGTTTCAATGATTAAAATTATTTTTTGCCTTGCATTGTATATTAATAAAAGATATTTTTGTGGTCATTCTTTGATAAACGTATTTTTTTTAAATTACTTGGTGACCTGCGGATTTAAAACGATAAATTTCATAGTCCGGAAGGTTGAAATGGTTGGCGATCGTTGATGTATAGAATGGTTAATCGAGTCAACATTGAGCTATCACTCCTGAAATTTTCATCAAAAACTTCTCAAAACTCATCTCATTTTTTATTTGGGACACGTTTACAATTAAAGTTGAGTGTACTTTGATGGACATGAGGGAAAAATTTGATACACATGACACAAAGACTGGATGTTTGAAAGAAGCAATGAACATCACTAAATATTATGGTAAAATAAGGATTATAATAGTCAGTGGCTAGTGGCGACGCCGGCCACATCTTGAAGACATTGATAAATGATTCCTGCAAAACATGAATTGGTAAAACCTCTGGAATTACTGTATTGGGTACAGGAAATGTAATGAAAAAAATAAATAATTTTTGAATAAAGACAACTCAAACAAAGAAATTTTATAGATGCTCCTCTCTCTTCGGAAAATATTCTGTTTTATACCATACGTCTGTCTGGATTAAGGAAGCGCCGACTTTCATAACATTCTTCTAAGTTCCTAAAAACTAACTTCCTCAAAGAGCGATCAGCGCACTCTGATTTTTTGCTAATACCAGTTAGAGAGAAAATTTGATTTCGAACTCATTAAGAAACGAAATAAAATCCAAATCAATTAATTTTTTCTGCCAACTCGCACTATCCATGTGATCCGTTCATTTGATTCCCGGGAAAACTACAGATCTCCTTCACAGGATAATACAATCAAAACTGATTAAAGACTTCAATCTCTCCCCATAAAGCACACTATAAATTATTTAAAAAAATAAAACAAAAGGATTCAAACAAAGGGAGACAGAGATAATTGTACTCAAACGGAACTCTCTGTAACCCGCTGGAGATTTCCTCCTTAATATTTGTTCTTGTTCATCTTTTTCTTTTCTTTTTTTGTAATGTCTATTGTATTCTTAAATTCACTTAGTTGTATAAAGGAGAGAGAGGTTTAAAAAGATAAGCGTACAATTTTAACATTTCAATTAATCTGATGAAATGCTATTTACTCTTAAGTCAGAGACCATTTTAAATCGCTCCTCAAGCTGTAAAACAAACATAAAGGTCGATGGATGAAGACATTAGTAGCGCTATTTTCAGTCGCGAAGTCCGTCAATTTCATTTGGATGATCAGGGATAACACGTCATTCAGCTGCCACGAACAACACTAGTCGCTACTCATTTTGATTCGATTCACTGAAGAAAGATCGATAGTTTAATTGAAAGACATCCAAGTCACAATGTGTCTTCTGTTCCTCATACTACCATTCATGCGGATGCAGAGTGACAGTTAAAACATAATTTGTCAAAACAAGAGACAAATGCTATAATAACCCTGTCAGAACTAACGTCGAAATACCATATTCACGGTTTGACAAATGAATAGCTCTGCCACGTTCGCTTCTAACTAGAATTTGCTTTCATTACGTTAGAACAAGTACATGACTGACTTACGTTTTAAAAAGGTAGAGTAAACTGATGTTACTTTTCTCTGAGCTCTGAATACTGAATCTCTATTTATCCCGATTAGCAGGTGGTCCTAATTTGCAGACTTTCGCATAATTGGATACTCAAAGAGGATTTTATCTGGAAAAGAGAACACCAGAAAAGGGAATACAAACGTAGACGGAATTTCTCATTTAAAATATTTCCAATGGTTCTTTTGTAAAATTTGGAATTAATCTAGCTGTACTAGTTTGTAAAAAAAGCAAAACAAAGAAAAGAAGTTAAACAACCTGCCAATAATGGTCTCGCAACGCATTGAAATATTGAGACCTGTTGTTTAATTTTATTTTGTAATTTAAGATAATTTTTCATAATAAACCTATTTAATGGTAATTATCATACCTCCCAGTCTTTTTCTCGGAATGGATTAGAAAATTTATTGATAGAATAGATTCGGATAATTCGATACGGATAAACTGTTCTTCTACAATTCGTTACTTACACACTAATGATAAATATTTACCAATTTTTTCGAAAAGTTACACTGAAATCATATCCGAGAAAAGTATAGTTCAACTTCTCTGAAATATTGACTTGCAACTTCTATGAGAACAATCCAGAATAAACCCTTAAAAATAAGAATACAAAAGAAAATTCACCAATGAATTTGTGTTTAAAATGTAATATCCAGTATGTCACAATAGTTGAAGTATTTTATAAAAGCAACACGTCATAGAAGTAGGAATATTTGTGCTTATATTTAATTTTACTTTCTAATTTAAGTTAATTTTTAGTAATAAATCCATTTAATGGTAGTTTCCATACCTCCCAGTCTTTAAACATACTTCTCCAACCTCTGAGCGGGAGTGGCGAAAGATTAAAATTACCATGTCTATCATACAATCTGTCAAAAATCATGTTAATTTGAGAACTGCAGAATAATACTTCTCTATAAAGCTTGTAAGTTTTCGTAACTAAGTACATTAGAATTGATTAACCTTAAACGAGTAAAGAATAAGACTCTCCCAACATTTGGCAAATTATCATTCAAAGAGAATTTGAAATATTGGAAAAAGAATATCATTAGTTTGAATGTGAACTGAAAAAATTAACTGAAGAAAATTACATCCTAAAATCTGTATAGATATGACAGCAATGTCACAAGTTTCCTTCAAATTTGCAGGTTGAAAAATATGGTCCAGTCTTCAAGTTAAGAAAGTTCACTGGGCAAAGGATAATGCCCGAACGTAAAATAATTATAGTGAAACGTAGACTTGTGCTTGAATGATACCGTTTATAGCCCAAGAGTCGCCTAACAACTCCCATGTAACCGAGGCAACAACTCAATATGCGTGTATGTAATCTTTCCTTGACTTAGACTTCACGCACACCGTAACTCGTGACGAGGTCATGTCTGCAAGGCAAAATGGACTCAACCTTCGACCGTCTGTAGATGATGGTCAACAGAGAAAGAAAGTAATTCGACAGAAAATACAATGCCACGTCTACAGGGCGGAATGCGGATCCATTTCCTTCAAAATATTTAAAATGTAACATTCTTGCATGTTGTAGGGTTAGGAGTTCTAAGAGATATTTTGATAGACAAATCATTCATAAACATTTGATGTAATATGTGTTTTAAGTTTTGTAACTTAAGGATAGGTGAATAACTCTGAACCACCCAATAAGAAGATAAGTTTAATAAGGGTTCACACAGACTGTATGTTCATGTAAGTTCAAGTTAAATTATCAGCAAGTTGAGTTGAGAGATATGTTTCAATTGTTCCTTAAAATATATAAACAGTATTACTATTAATGTTACATTATAAATTTGAAAGTAGTATATTAACATTCCGTGTCACTACTACTTGAGTGTACTACATAAGGAGTTTTCCCATGTTTCAATAAATCTTACATAAACATGACTTTTTATGAAGAGTTACAAAATTATAAATTCAAAAATATATGGAAGTCAACTAGCCATGGTGATTTTTTACCACAAATCTTAGTGGTTTCAGACAGAATGCTTTTCTGAGAAGTGAATTCTAGGAGTCGGTTGTTCTTGATTACCGAGTAGCCGTGCGATAGTAGAAATCCTTCGGAGTAAATGCACCAATAGGTGATACAGGTGGCGCAGGTGGTAGTGTTGTCGCTTCTCACCAAGACATCCCGGGTTCGATACCCGATGGGGCCAGAAAATTCTTTTCACATTAATGTCCCAGTCCCAGTTCTACTGAAAAGCAAACCTTCCTTCTAGTATTAATAACTAAGTACTAACCACTTCTACTAACCCCTCCCCCCAGGGGACTTACATGTAGTAAGTACGTGTTTGGCGAACACGGGGCCCCGAGCTGAGTATGGCATTACTTCCACTTACTTGTGCCATGCTCCTTCCTTTCTCTTTTCTGACCTCCCTTGGTCACCTCTTGTTCTTTTCGATCCCGACGCTATTAGGGCTAGGGTATCTTTCATTTTCCTCTTCT
>NNCF01129005.1:496462-510735 GCA_002313205.1 Laupala kohalensis
GGGTTTTTAGTGGGTATGGCTGAGTCTTTCGGCGAGTCCCACACGCGGGGAGAGTCATGTTGGCTCTCCCTAGTGCGTAACTGCATTTTCCCTACCTGTACAAGTTTTAAGGGCTCTAATGACCTCGCTGTTGACGAGCCCTAAAGCCCAAATAAATTTAAAAAAATACTAACCCCTCCACGTGGGCGAAGTTGTTGGTAAACCTAGCTAACAGGCCCACCGACTTACAATGATCTACCACCCAACTCCAATCGCTCCATGTAGATAAGCTTCATTAGCACGCTACATTTCCCGTTTACAAATACAACCATTTTGAGAGAATTACTGACCTTGAATATAGAAAATCATTGAAAACATATTGTCTAGTACATGGTTCACTTTACTTCACCCACGAAGCACTATTCGAACGTCGTTACTATGACGAGTCCTACAGCGTAGTTGCCCCGTCTGAACCGCGGCGAAGTGTGAAGGATATCTAATGTGGTACTATTAATACAATGTTCTGATGGTCGAAAGCTATGACTTCATTGGCCATGTTCACTTAGCATCATATATTTGTGCCTTCCCTAGCCACAGAGTCTACACGTTCAATTTTACTCTTTGGTTTATTCTTCGACCCTCTGTACCAACCAGGTCCACGATTCACATTACGACTACTAGATTATTATTCTGGTTCCTTACACATTGTCTGCGTTTACTAATCCACATGGTTGAAAACTCATGTAACTGAAGATCACAACGTGACAAAAAAGGCCAGATAAAATTGAAATAACGAAACATGTTCACATTAGCGTTTATAAATAATTAATAATAAATCGTGAATTTATTGTTATTTCAATTCTTAAACACTATACTCAGAATAATCTATAGTTCGATAATAATTTGTACATGTACATTTTTGCGTTAAATTACAAACATATTGAATTCTTTAATATTATAACTCGCAGCTAACTTTTTATCTTATCTAGGCATATTTGCTGAAATTTTTGAATCCTCCTCTGCCTTAGGACCCTTGATCGGAATTGATGGGATGGTCCCTTGCTTGCTTCCGGAGTGTAAATTAGTTTGTTGTCCTCCGCGTGGTCATACGCAGTTTGTACTGCTTTTTTGACAATAAATTTATTATTTATTTATTATTTGAAATTATGTGTCTACAAATTACCAGATACTTATTAATCTACAGAACAGTAAATATTAATCTAAAAAACTGAAACCTTTGTACTGAAAATCTAATCAGGAGAATGTCAGCTATATCGTGATATTTAATTTTCTTTTCTCCTTCGCTCTAGAACTGTAGAAGTTACGTATTAGAACATATTACATAAGAAGAAGTGACAGAGTTCTTAAGCAATTTGCAAAAGATGCTCAGAAACACGAAACACGTGTTTGTTTAAAAGTTTAAACTACGAAAACAATCGTTGCAATGTTTCTTAAAAATGAAAAATCTTTGTTTCTTTTTACCTTAAAAACATGTAATGGATGGTCACAATTTTTTTTTAAATTCACAAACTTTGTGAGAGAGAAAACAAAAAATTATTCCTCGAGAGTTTCATTTGCTTGGCACAACTAAGTTTGTGCTATACATTTGAAATGTAATTGTAACTTTTCATTAAAAGTAAACGAAGTTTTTGTTGCGTTATGTCTCGCTTCGCTGACACGCTGGGAAATTGGTGGTGGAGATACTTGTCTTGAAAATTCTTTCCTGGGTATGTTTCTATGTTAAAAGATTGAGAGACGGAGGAACATCACACACAACTCAGTAGTCAATGCAACAGTATCCCGAATAGCTTCATCTTGAAATTGAGGCCAAGAGTTAGCGAAGTCGAAAGAAATGTTTGACCAGCTTCGTACAATGGTTAGTCCGAAAATACTGAAACAGGGCACTAATATGCGCATAGCAATATCTGCCAGTGAACGTCTTTGACTCTCAGATATTTAGCCGCAGGTAGGTAGTAATAAATTACTTGTAACCATATATAAATAAACTTAATTGTATACACTTATTTACACGACTACAATACTTTGGTTTTTATTAATGAGTGAGGAACAGAAAGCTACAAGTATTTCGATGTGAGGTTATATGAGAACAATTGGATCGTTTAAAATCCATTTTTAGTTGAAATACCAGGATATTAAAATTAAATTCTTCATCTTATTTTAGGTGATTCTTACCATTCACTGATGTACCTTTATCGGATACCAGTGTGCACCATTTCAAAATTTGAATCTGAATGCTGCGAAGCAATTTACATCTCATTGAAAGTTCAATTTACATCTCGAGTAAGATCTTATAGTAAAATATTTTTAAATTAATGCCATCAAACAAGAGTTTGTAAGCAGTTATGTAAATAGAAGTAAGCAGCTGGAAGATAGAGGATGTTCATATGGTCAATCTGATCATGAACGATAAGCTACTTTATATTATTCACATAGACATCATGTTCACATTGAATGAGCACCTCATATGGAATGGAGTGATCATTAAATTGTTTCCTCAGAAGCCATTCCTATATCGACCATTCCTATATCGACCATTCCTATATCGACCATTCCTATATCGACCATTCCTATATCGATCATTCCTATATCGACCTTTCCTGTCGCGGTTGTATTATTGTTTTTGATGTGACTGAACAATATGAATCTAACAAAAAAAATGCAATTGCTGTCAATCGTTATATCTTCTGAAACATTCTTATATCAAGTGCTGAAAGTTATGTTTTAACCCCACATACTTTATTTCTGTAATTAGTAACTTTTATTCATTAACAGCTACAGCTACTCTATAAACTCTTGTTAGCAAATAGTGATATAATTTATCTTAACAATTCTTTAATTTACTTAAATTGCTTCATGAAAGGATTGAGGGATATAGTCAATAAAAACACTTCTACGTCATATATTTATTAAGACACATTCTGTCATTCCTACTCAGCTTCATATATTTTTATAATTGCCTGAATGATTTTCCTTTTAAGTAGGTTTCTGTTCTGCGATGATCTCAGTGATTTTACTTCACTTGCCACATAATCCCCAAAGACCGCAAACTCAGAAGGTTTGTTCATTTTTTGAACCTCCTCTTGCAGAATTTCACCCAGAGAATCCCCTCTTTTCCTCTTCTGTTTCTCGTGCTTTGTTACTTCCACACATTCTTCTGGAGTGGAAGATAATTCATCATATCTCGTGCTTTCATCCTGAAAGAAAATAATCATTTTAAATATATTAATTTTATTAAGTATTGTGCCAACTTTCAATAGAAAACTTTGAAACTGATTATGTTTGATTGCATTGATAATTATTGATAGTCTTAGTTTATTAATCTGCGACAGATTTATAAAACATTGTGTACATTGTTTTTGATTTGAGAGGCAAAAGTAAAATTAATTTTCTAGCATTTAAAAATGATGTGAATAGAAGAGGGTATTTGTGCATATCACGGTGTAGTATAAGAAATGCATAGTGTCAATAAGAGGTTTTCTATTAATGACTTGATCGGGTTATATATTGTTTGTGTTATTTTGGAAGGGTAAATCATGAATTGAGATTTATGAAATGTGATGTATCAATGAAGCGCCTTGTGTGATAAATTTGTTAGAAGAAAGTAATAAATTGTTATAAATTGAACCACAGGTGTGGAGATTTGTGTAAGAAATTAGTAGAAAAATTAATAAAATGTTAGAGTACATTTATTATTATTATTTTCTGAAAATTGTGTGCTAAAACGTCTTTCTTTATCACCAGACACCAAAGGAACAAGATGAATGGTTGAAAAAGGCTGAACAATTTTTAAGAGGCATTGCAGTTTCCTCTTGATGCCAAATACGTGGTTATTCAAGCTCCTTCAAGAGGAGGGAGCTATTTGTACAGTTACAAAGGATTTCACAGCATCGTACTGATGGTGCTAGTTGATGCTGATTACCAATTTGCGTATGTTGATGTAGGGCGAAATGGAAGATTTTCCGATGGTGGAGAAACTAACTGTTCTGTCAATTGCGTTGGAAGAAAACAGTTCAAATTCTCCACCATCAGGGCCCCTTCCAGATGGAGAAAAGCACGTGCCATATGTAATTTTGGCTGATGACGCGTTTGCGTTAAAACAATACTTAATGATATGAACTTGTCTGTCCGGGACAAACCGCGTCTTAGTAGATACAACTACCAACGTTTCGGCCATCATGCTGTGGTCTTCTTCAGGGCAATGTCAGAGTCGTACAGACCTAAGTCGCTGTCGTACTCTGTGAGGTCGAACGAGTCACGCGTCGGTTTTATAGGTTCGGTTGGGGGGGGGCATCACTTTCTTGGTTTTCTCCATATCTATAAAATACTGCAATAAATATTGATAATAAAATAGCAATATATTTAAATGAGGAGATAATATCTATCAGCTTAACTTAATAGATGAAGTGCCACGTACTGTACACAATAAAATTAAATGTATTGAAGATAGAAGAAATAAAATGGGCTTGTATGTACAATCAAGTGGCCACAAGGAGAAATCTGAAAGAAAATTCTAAATCAGCCTAATATTTGGATATTAAACAGTCAGAGAAATAAAAAAAATGTGTTCAATTTTTTTGTATACATAATATTCTACTTTTATATCCAGATGTATTTATTTTTCAGAGTTAAAAGATAACATTTTTGTCTATTCAAATAACTTAAATTAATGTCAAATTACAACTTTCCATTATACAAATTTCCCACGTAGAAGTATAGTTTATTAAAAAAAGATTCCAAAAATAAAGAAGATTGGAGATTATTTGTCGTCGGAAATTGCTAATTGACCTACATAGATTTTTAAAAAAACAGACATACTGCATGTTGTCTGAAATGCATATGATCGTTATGAAAATGCTTTAAATCAGAAAAAAAAACAGAGAACGTGCTCGAAAACAAAGATTTTGGATAAAGCGTGAAGAGTAGCTGAAGAATTAGACTTCAAAACAAAGCTATTCAAATTGAACAAGACTGGGATTATTGGTTGTGGTTATCGTCTTAATAATTTCAGTATTGTATAATTTATTTTATAAGAAAATTTTAAGTTATTTGACGTTAATGAGAATTTGTTTTAGTTCAAGGAAGTTTAAATTGTATGTTGAATTTATATTTACTATAAATGGATAAACACATAAATAAACTTTTCTCTTATATTTTTTGTGTAATTTTTGTTCCAACTTTGAAAAATGGTAACAATTATTTAAAAATTGTCCAATTATCCAATTAAAGTCAACGTCCAGTATAATGTGTTCATGTTATTTTGAAATCTTTTTTGCAAAAATGTGAGGAAAAAATTTAAATTATCTGGAAAACTGAGAAAAGTCAAGAAAATTCGTTATAGAAAAATACTGGCCACCCTGTTAAAACAGTTACAGTTGGTCTCAAAGTTAAGCTTAGAAATTTTATTCTTCAAATCCATCTATTCTTACATTTTAAAACAAAAATATTTAAATATAAGCTTCCCAATTATTAAGAATCCATGTAGATCAGGTAATCCTACTATATGAAAAGTAACATAATAATATTTGTTGAAGAACTACTTCTTCAAAGTTGCTATTATCCTCATTATATTAAGTGCCAGAATACAAAATGTATTACACCTATGTATGTTCTTCTGGAGAAGCAAAAAAAGTTTATAGTTCATGAATTTAAAAGAGTCTAAAAGAAAAAAGTTGGGAGTATAGAAAACAATGTACTGCCACTAGTATAATTGTTATTTTGAAGAAACAATACTGGATGCATATAACGCACTTTTCACCAAACGTATCTTATTATTATTAGATCTTGCCAAAATGAATTTTTCTACTTCAATTTTTCAGACAATTCGTACTAAATACAACTAATAAAGAATATAGCATACTTTTAACTTCATTTTCACTTCTTCTTTTGACAAGTTTATTTATTCAATTAATTTTTTAGTATAGGCAAAATAATCAATGGGTTCCAGCAATGAAGGTATTTAAGAATAATTTTAAGAATATACTTACTATAAATATGAACAGAATACTCAATTTGGTGATAAAAACATGGAACATATTTTTTTCCATTAAAATTAGACAACTATATTGGTAGTCAAAATCTCGAGTCTTATAATTCTCGTATGAAATTTTTTAATAAGCCAGATGAAAGTGATGCGCATCAAAATATTAATTCCATATACAGTCGGAGCATTATCGTAATATGTTTTGGATATAACTTGATTTGAACAGGATAAACACTATATTCAGCTGAAAGTATGGAACTTTGTAACAAACACAGCGCCAGTTCAAGTTAAATATGGTTCCAAATAGTTCAAAATGTTGATACGATGCGATTTACTTATTCTACTCTTTATTGAATACTTCTTTCTTTTGATTTGATTTAAAACGGGATAATTGTTCGGGCACTCGATTATTCATAAAAACACTGACTCAAAAACACACATTGGAATTCATGTTACCTCACAAGCATGTAATGATGATTCACAGATTAATGACTCTAATTCATTGGAAAGAACTGATTCTATAATACACGAGTCCGAAGGTCAATATTAAAATATTACGTGTCATAAAAATGATTTTCAACATTGCAATATTCTGTTATATATACAATATACATGGACACTTACCTGTTATTCAAATACCCGCTTCACGACCACAACGAAAGAAACTTGCACGTCAAATGTCGCTGAAACTTCCACGTGGGTTTGAAATCAAATTCGTATGTCCGGAGAGAAGGAATCTTGTGTTTACACGGACTTGCACCATCGCTCCCTGAGAGGTGCTGACAAATATAGAAACTGTCCGAGAGACTCTCAGAACCGTTTATACTGAATAGACATCAACTCGCACAAGTTATGTCGACATATTTCTTGCTCGTGAAAACGGGCCTTAAAGTATTATGTACGCGTTGACTGAAGTCAAGTTGCCAACTATTCTCGAAACTTCGTAGTAATCACTAAAGTAGTTCTTATTAATTAATAATTAATTCTACTGATTTTTTATATTGGATGAGGACCATTACTTTGTGATTTTAAAACGATAATAAATTTAAATTTTCGTTTGACTCTCTCTTTGAAAAGAGTCTCATTGTCTTCAGTCACGTGATGCGGCTACCATTTCCGTAAGAACAGTATTTTCCAAAGTTTTTGGTGAATTATTCTTGTAAATGCCCCGTAAGGTATGAAGATCTTAACGTCATTGCGTTCCTATTACCATTTACTATGTTTTAGTAGGTTTTTTACTTTCTCATATATGTAAAATATAGAAAGTATTGTAATCGTGCAAAAATTCGAAAACGAGATTTTTGCTGAAATATCCGTTTTGGAGGTCCCTGATTCCGAAAACGCTGTTTTTGGCATAACGTCCGTCCGTCTGTCTGACCGTCTGTCTGTCTGTGCGCTGCGATTCTGAGTAAATGCTACAATCAATTTAATTCACATTTCGTATTTACGACAGATTTTACTTGTTGCCGATGCACGTGATTTGATTTTGTTTTTGCTTTAAAACAAAGCGTACTTCACGTGAAGGTCAAAGTACATCTTTGAATATTTTTCTAAAACTAGTCCAACGATTTTGCTTAAAATTTTTATACGTAAAGTACAATTAGTATGCATTACATCCGCATTAGCAGAATTTCGCTTGAAAGTTTGGTGAAGACGCAGTAAAATAATTTCTATATGCTCCAGTCACGCATTTGTTTACTATTCCACGAAACTTGAATATTATTTAACATGGATGAAGCAGAGGCAGAGTAAATTAGTACTCTGAATATTTATATTATTTTCAAATCTCTAATAAATGACACTAAAAACTTGAATTATTGGTTTTGAACCTGACAAAGATGTTGGTTATGGTTCACTACACAATCATGTGAATTTTTTAATTAATGTTTTTCTCTTGTACTTAATTCTTACACTCATATATATCTGTCTCTTATACACATCTAGATGTGTATAAGAGACAGNCAATTTTCAACATAACACTTTGAAACTGATTATGTTTGATTGCATTGATAATTATTGATAGTCTTGGTTTATTAATCTGCGACAGATTTATAAAACATTGTGTACATTGTTTTTGATTTGAGAGGCAAAAGTAAAATTTATTTTCTAGCACTTACAAATGATTTGAATAGAACAGGGTATTTGTGTATATTTACAATGTAGTATAATTAATTTCTAGTGCTTTAAAGTAATTTCAATTTAGTGAATAATTTGTATATGGCTCAAATAACTCTTTAAATAAGAAACCCCCGCCCCCTTCGTACAGTGAAGTGCGACATTACAACGGTGACAACTACCGCCACCATCACCATCACAACTGCTACCGCCGCCACGACCCACAATGTGCACTCGAGCAGACCTGGCGAGAGCCAATGAACGGGGCTGGCGACTAGGCAGTGACTGCAATGACCGAGGAAAGAAACAGTCGAGAGAGCGAGTCTATAGCAGCACGCTGAGGGTGATAATACAGATCGGCGGTCGGCAAAAGAGGCAGTAAGAGTAAGAGAAGCAGTAAGAGACGGAGTACGAAAGGAGGAGTAAGAGGGTGAGAATCAGAGAGTGAAGATCAGTAAGTTAAGTGAGAACCAGGATATCAGTGAGATCTAATGAGAGAGCGGAATTGGTAGGTGAACTCATGATAAGCTCACGATCAGTGTCCAAGTGGAATGAATGGAGAACGGACGGTACCTGCGACAGTACGTGTCTTTGCTAATATCGTGTGACGAGGTCGTAAGACCCATAGAGGTATTGTGTTGGAACTCGTACTACTAATCTGGATGATAAAACGTGTTAAATTTCTGAGTGAGATATAACTATTCAAGAACTATTTGAATGACTGGAAACTCACACGTAATGGACACGAGCTCACATTACCATAGATAAATGGGAGAATCAGTACATATTTGAAAAATAATTAATTAATTAATTTGGTTGTATGGTGTTAATGTTATTTTGGAAGGGTAATAATTAAGATTTAAGAAATGCCTAGTGTTAATAGAGGTTTTCTGTTAGTTAATTAATTAATTTGGTTCTGTGATGTTTATGTTTTTGGAGGGGTAATAATTGGGATTGAAGAAATGCATAGTGTCAATAAGAGGTTTTCTATTAATGTCTTGATTTGGTTATATAATATTTGAGTTATTTTGAAACGGTAAATCATGAATTGGGATTTATGAAATTATGAATTGGAACCTGTTTCACAGAAATTAGTCATAGATACGATTGATTAATATAATTTTGTAATTTCAATTTGCAAAGAAATTAACTTTGTAGTTTTAAATAAATTATATAGGAATATATTTTGCTTGCTTTGTTCTCGTGATAATATCCTAATTATCTTTTTATTTATTAATTAATATATCTTGGAAATAGATTATAAACCTTACTGATTTTCTCTCTCCCAGAATCAAAAGAACAGAATTTGTATATTAGAGATTCTTTTATATGAATTCTAGTAAAATTATTTCTTTTACAAACTTTTTAAATAGGGTAAAATGGAGGCGACCAAAATATAGAGAAACATGTTAAAAACAACCCTTTCCTAATAGAATGCTTTAATATCGCTCCAGTGCGGACTGAGAAACATATATGAGAAAGTATGTGCAATGGTTTGCACCACTTGTTTCGCTATGTGACGCCGGCACTTTTACCAGAATATCAACAAAAAAAAACCCGCGAAAGTTTCTCCATATAAACCCACAGTAATTTACAGTCAAATAATTCAAAATTTTGCACCGTAAGGGTATGAAAATTCACCGCACTGGATAGGGAACGGTTCAAACTATAACTTAAAACATCTTTTGGGGGTACTTAAACCTAGTCGCTCTTACGCACATAATATCTTAAGGTGGAAGATAATTCATACAACCGGTATAGGGATGAACAGATCTGAAGGTAAAGAGTGTTCTATAAAAAGTTGCGAGAATAAATATATTTTAACTGGTTGATCTTGTAATTATGTCCTCGAGTTTGATATGATTTCTAGTGTTTTTGTGTTTTTTTTAAAAAAATTTATGTTACTTTAGGATGCTTCGTGCTTAGATCTCTTTGTTACGAGTTATAATTAGAAAGTTGAGTGTGGAACACTGCAGATTTTTTCCTTGGGTAGTTGCGAAAATTTCCATATCCAGTCATATATTCAAGGGTGTACCTCTACGGTTGAAACCATTCCTTGTTTTTTCTCTTAAATTGTTTCTATTATTTTGAACGTAGTTAATTAATAAGTTATTCGTCCTTTTGTTTTAACTTGGCATCTGAGTTTCAAATCTGAGAAATTTTTTTAAAGTACTCATCCTGAAACACTCGAAGGCCTTTCGTTCAATGAGTTCCACGTCTATCCAAGGAGCNTTTCTCTTAAATTGTTTCTATTATTTTGAACGTAGTTAATTAATAAGTTATTCGTCCTTTTGTTTTAACTTGGCATCTGAGTTTCAAATCTGAGAAATTTTTTTAAAGTACTCATCCTGAAACACTCGAAGGCCTTTCGTTCAATGAGTTCCACGTCTATCCAAGGAGCGAAAACGAGTAAGACGCTGACTCCATCTCTTCCTTCGGGTATGTCGGTTCTGAATTCGTGGAGTCCCGCTCATCGTGAACCCTCGAGATCACCTCAGAACCCAATGGGGAGAGACCTCTCACCTTTTTTATTGGATCTTGCTGTGGGTGTGAGTTATTTATGAGGGTGTGAATTACTTCCATTAAGTAGAAACAGTAGAAACAATCAATAGGTCTGAAAGTCATCCTGATCGATTCCAAGTGACGTGTGTCACAATAAAACGAATGAATGTGACTATTGATGAATGATAAACCCGAAGATAATTATTTTTAATTTAAGCTCAATTATTTGTAATCAAAAACCAAAATTAAGTTGCGAGTTTCCATTATTTATACACACTTCAACCTTATTGTATTTTCGTCAATTTGATATACATACTCATATAATCTCATATGATGCCACATTAACGCATACTTAGAAACATCTGCATACAATAGTAACTCCATGTAACAGAAGAAAGGAGAATGAACCAAAACGAAACCGAAGCAACAAACTATGAACTGAGTGAGCAGTCATAGAACTGAGTGAGCTGAGTGAACAAAATACTTAAAATCCCACAATAAAAGGAAATTCCTTTCACACTTTGACATACAATTGTAATAGGTGGAAATTTCTTTGGAATGTCAGATTTTACATATTACCAGACCCCTAGCTAGAACTTCTAGAAATTATTCTTATTTTCTTTTGGTGAGGGTTTCCCAAACTTCTCTTCAAAAATTAATACATGTTAACTTCGAGGTTATTTGCCTTTAAAATATTTAATTCACATTGTTTAATTTGCAACGTGTTTATAAGCTAATATTATACGCATAAAGTACTTTCATTACAACTTATAAAACGTTTCTTAGAGGACCCGAAACCTTCCTGAGATCTCCCCACCATTAACTGCGTGCTTACTCTTCACCATTCGTTATTAAATTTTCTTAATAGATTATTTTTATTTATTTATTTATTTATTATTATTATNATTATATTTAGTGTTAAACCAGTATAGTACAGAGTATACAGTGTGTCCTAGAACTCCACAAATAAAATTGGAGGGATTTCAGAGCAAATTAACAGGAACAAAAAATCATTAAAGTACACAGTCTCACACAGACGTCGCATGTATTGACGAGTATATTTTTTACCTGGAGTTTCGGGAATCCCCGTGACGTCGGTGCGAGGTCTCTGTCGCTGGTAATGGGTCGAAATTTGAATATCTGTTATAATTTGTTTTTAATTTAATTTTGAGCACTTATATCAGTTCCCTAATAAAGCGCGTTTCACACTATTTCGTTTTGTATTCTACGTCTTTGTATCATTAATCTCCTTCGGGAGACATTTCTGGACACGTGTACTTCAATGATATTTTGTTCCTACTCATTAGTTTTATTATCCCTTCAATTTCTATGTGGAGTTCTGGGGCGCTATATCTTTTCGACTCCCCCTAAGCACGTTGGATTTTTCTTCGGTGTCGCTGACTTTGTCCAGCTACCATTGATTGCACCGTGGTATCGCCTGCGTATCACTCTCACTGATCTCGCGTGCGCACGCGCTGCACATTTTTAAAGCGTTCGTCACCAACAAGATTTCTTGAACGTTGCTTCTCATATATATTGATTAAAATTAATTTATTCTATTGTGATCAATGCAAATATTACAGCGAACAATCACGTATACAGTAAAATGAGAAGTTCTTCAAGAACAGGGACCCCATCAGATCGATAGCCATTAACAAACATCTTGGACCTGAACGTATGACAGGAGAATAGTTTTATAATTTGTAAAACTTATATCCGAACAGAATCCAATTTACTATGAATTATTACGTTTTTTCTTCTTTAGTATAGGTCAACTAAGCATTGGTGGTTTGACTTGCAAAGTAAAATCAAGTATCGATCGTGAAAATAGATCGTCATAGTATTAAATATATGAAATGTCATTGAAAACATTAAAAATCAGTTTTCAGACTTTCGGCCGAAAATAGCCCCAAATACTACTAGTTATGTAAAACACTAATATTATGTTAAACAGATTTTATGCCTTTTCATCTGAACAAAGATTAACGTGATCGTCTACCATTTTAATTGTCAATATATGAAATACATACGACCTTTGTGGATGGATTAGCAATTCTTTCTTAAATTCATTCACAAAAATTAGAAAAGTATGATATCTATTAAAAAAAGTCGTATAGTTTTACTATAGGCAACTGAATAATAGCTAATGTTTGGTAATGTTGTCTTTGAATAAGCCGAACGTCTATTTTGATAACTTTTGGCCAGGCGAAAATGGTGACGAGTCGAATCGAAACCTGTTATGATCGAAGGGGTATTAACCAGCCCCTCCATGGATACGGTGTTAGCGTGCTTGCTCATCACCAAGAGTTTTTTTTTTGTGGGGCTTTACGGCTCGTCGATATCTAGGTCATTATAGTCCTAAAATTCTGTACAGGTAGAGAAAATGCAGTTACGCACTAAGGAGGGCCGACATGACTCTCCCCGCCTGTGGGACTCGCCGAATAATTCAACCATACTCACTAAAACCCTCCTGAATTACAACTCAAAACTCAAATATCAACACATCTCAAAACATTACACACATCATTACAAAAAAAAAGAAGAAGAAAGAGGAAAATGAAAGATACCTTAGCGTCGGGATCGAAAAGAACGAGAGGGGACCAAGGAAGGTCAGGAAAGAGAAAGGAAGGAGTCTTCCACAATTAAGTGGAAGTAATGCCAGACTCAGCTCGGGGCCCCGTGTTTACCAAACACGTACTTACTATATGTAAGTCCCCTGAGGGGTCATCACCAAGTCATCCCGGGGTCAATTCCCGGTGGGGCCAGAAAAATTTGTAGCTTTTCACATGAATGTCCCGGTTCAGATGGCTATGACTACTGAAAAGCGAATCCTCCTCCTTCTATCCACCTCCTGCTAGTATCAATAACTCTAACCATTACTAACAACTCCTACTAACTCCTCCACGTGGGCCAAGATGTTGGTAAACCCAGCTAAGCGGCCCACGTACTAACAATAACCTACCACCCAACTCCTACCTCCTGTCGCTCCATGTAGATAAGCTTCAATAGCACGCTATATTTCCCATTTACAAATACTACAATTTAAAAAATCTTCATCATGTCTACACGGAAGAAATATATGCACAAACGTATATTATTACGCAATACTATTGCAAACCACTTGTTCCTCTGGCTGAAGCATTGCTGCATATCGACGCTGTCGTGAGGGCGAGGTGACGGCGACAGCAACGCAAAGGACGGACGCGCGTTGCGTGAAGGCACGGACCGTGAGGAAGGTCCCGGAGCATCGACTGCATTGATCCAAACCCTTCTCTTCTCCTCTTTTCATTCTCCCTGCACTTCACTTCCGTTCCCGGCCACTGCCATTACGAGGACATACGTAGCGGCGACTGACGCGGCGCGGCGGACAGATTACATCGAATGTGGGTGGCCACTACGAATGGACGGCATAAGGGAGACCAGAGGACCCTGTTCTCTGACAGGAAATGACATTGGAATTCCTCGTCCTTCCAGATCTGCGAATACGGGAAGTGCTATCCGTACTTGGGATTGTGTAATAGCTGTACCTTCAAACGTATCTGATTGTGCGAACTTCTCAGAGATATATCGGTGAGGCAAAATGGGTCTTCGTTTTCATGTTGTTTCTCCCACCTCAAAATGGTTAAATTCATTTATTTTGTTTTAAAAGCAAATAGATCAAAAAACTATATATATA